>JAIPRL010000290.1:0-160114 GCA_025469235.1 Pemphigus obesinymphae | reverse complement strand
TGTCACGATCTTAGTGTACACCTACTTACCTGAGACGATCCTAAGCATCCTTCAGGCTACACCACCACCTGACTGAGGTCCGCGGGATTGTCACACCCGTTATCCTGTGGAGGATACCCCAAGCGGGAGGTTACGACTCTTACACAAAATTAATAAAAAAAATCTGATTTACACGAGAAACACAAATAGATAATAAAATAAACTTCTTATATCTTACAATAAATATCTCTAACAATGAATTTAATTTCAATGTATATAGGAAACCCACAAGATCATCAACGCTCCTGGAAATTTTGCTCCCTTATAAAGGTCAATGAACTTTTTTTTTACAAATTAACTTTTTTGGAGGGAAGACTAATAAAAAAAAAGTCATCACTATTTTGGGGAACTCAACAATACATAAATAGGTATACAACAATGCCGAAGCTACGGTCTTGGATTTTGCGTTCTAAACATTTCTGCGCTTTTGGCAATCGCCCAGGTTGCCAACTTCTAGTTACGACACTAAAAACCCATCCAAACTGTTACGATAATTCCAAATTATTCTAACCATCCATTTTAACAAAAAATTGATTTTTTTTAATTTCATACATAGTATGACTCAAATTTCCCTAAAAAATCTAACTATGAAAATGAATTCAATATAGGTAATTTGTGATATAGGAATTAAATTCGACATAAGTAATCGTATTAATATACAACCTATAGTAATAATGCATTTAAAACTAATAATAATTAATTTAAAACCAAAAAATTATACAAATAAAACTTATTAATATTTAAATTTAATTATGACATAATAATGGCATTTATAACCTTATATGTAGCTAAAATAAATTTTACATCGGATAACTATTAGAAAATTCAAAATTTAAGACAAAGAACAACTTTCAGGAATAAAATTAAAAAGTCTTCACCTAACTCTAATTTTGATAAGTGCTTAGAAGGTAATCATTCCTATATATACATACATATATGTATTTCAATATAGGAAATAACAGATAAAATAATATTAAACAACCAAAAAAATATATACATAAATTTAGTATTAGAATTACTCATGTACCTATAATGAAGTAAAACATATTAGTTTTTAATAATTTATTAAAAATATAAATATATTTTAAAGATTATAATATTGACCAATACACATAATAACGATACATCATTTTTCAACAGTTGTTTTAATATAATATCGACCGATGTTACTAATCATAATTTATTAATTTATTTTTCATTATTTATAATATATTCTATGTATTCCGTTTATTAATTTCCCTATGTTTTTATATCCCTTATTTTTTTTTTATAATTCATTGGTGTTTTGTAATTTTATTTATGGTCGAAACTAATTGTTTATCAACATTTCGAATGCTTTAGGTATATTTTATTTTTAACAAATTATTATTTTATAGTTAATAGTTATTTTTTTTTTTAATATATATATATTTATTTTATTTATATATATTGTTATTTTAGATTCTGAGCGAAGCGAGAAATGTATTGGTTTTATGATGAAGTGTTTTTTTTTATGTCTGTGTACAAAATTTCTACTAGAAAGAGTACTCCAATCTTTACAAGCATACCGGGTTTCTGGTAACAAATTTCCTCTAGTTGGTACTTTAAAGAGGTCATTTTAGATATTTAAATTTTTTTGATAAACGTGCAAGAAAAAACTATTAAAAAACTAGCATAAAAATCGGAAAACACGGTTGTGGTAAAATTCTTTATCACTTCGAAAATAATAATGCTGGAATTGTATTTCATTTATGCATTTTCACCACAAATGTATACACATAAAATATTAATACAAAATATGTTTACTTATTTTTAGGCAAATTTGAAAATTTTAATTCTTAATAGGCTTAATTTTAGTTTTTAAGATATGTTTTATACAGTGTTGAAAATATGTCATTTTAGCTACATACAAATAATTTGAAAAATCGGTATGTACCATATTTTTAAGCCATTAAAGTTTTTCAACATTTCGGTATGAAATGTGTTCGAATTTTGTGGAAATAATAGACCTATAATCTTGAAATTTTCACCAAAAACGTATGTATGTACATTAAGAAGGTAAACATTTTTTGAAAATGTTTACAAATTTTTGGAAGCAATTTTCAATTTTGAGACATTTAATTCATAATAGGTATAACTTTTCTAATTTACTGAAAATATGCTTTTTTATCAAAAAAATAACGGTAAAGTCAGAATTTGGCGGTCGGACTTGATTTTAAAGTTATATCAAATTGAAATTTAACGATTTTATCAATTCGATTAAGAGGTAGATTTTTTTATGTTTTACTACAGTGATTTACGTAGTTTAGTGGGAATAGACTGTGTTGTTCTGTGTCGGATTGCTCGGTTTGAAATTTTTTGCACTTTTTTCAACTTTTTTGTTCATTATATTATATTATATTATCATATATTTATATTATTAGTATAGCCTACAGTAATTGTCAAGTATATCCACCGAAACTGGGTTTTTAGGAAAGAAATGGTTTATCATTCCTTTCAAATTCAATATATCCATCATCATTATCCTACCCAACGTGCGAAGTACTTCTCGGCCTTTTTATAATATATATTTATTTTCATAAATTCATAATATTTTTATATTTTTTAAATTATTAATAATTTTATTATTGTTTTCTAACCTATCGGACAGCAAAGTTTTTTGACCTACTGACTGATTTTTTTTTTTTTCTGAATGAGTTAAGGTTATAAAGGTAATTTAATGAAAACAAATTATGCTCATGAATCTTGATTTATAAAATATTAAGTACTATGATGTGTATGTATATTTTTTTTATTACAAAAAAGGAAAGGTCATTTTACATCTAAGGGCAAAGTCCTTTATAAATTGTGTAGCTAAAAAATACACTAATTTCTTATATACAATAAACTGACAATCTGTACGTATACGTCATGCAGATATCAATGCAGGACGCTGGACAGGTTAATCAATAATTTATTAGCACGTAAAACTAAATTTATACTTCATAGACAGAAAGTTAAATTAAGTTAAGACTTTAAAAGTCAACTAATTATTTTTTTAATAACTTTGACAATTTAAATTACCAAGACTTACTCACTGATTAAGCTATACAATTTTAAATTTTCTAATGAATACGATAAAAATAGCAAATATTATTTTCCGAAAAATTTGAAAAATTGAATTTTATAATAATGAATATGAATTATAAAATAATATTTAATTGATTTAATTAATAAAAATTACTAATTTTCAATTTGTTTCCTTAAATACAAATGAAAGTGTATATTTCACACAACTATGAAAATTTGCATTTTCTGTTAGGCGAAATGTAATTTATTGTAGTTATCTATTTTTGCATTAAATAAACTATTTTGCATTTATACGACAAAATAAACTTGTATTAAGTTTGAAGTTAATATTAAAATTAAAGTCAGTAGAAAAATGCAATTATCTTAATTAAGTTTAACATTAAATTGTAATCAATACACGTACCTATATATACCTATATTATAATATATATAAAATATATACATATATATCCTTTGATTGTTAATTATAGGATAATCGATGGCAAATGGCCGCATAAGATACATATACAAATTAATATTTCAGATATCACCAAAAACAATTATGTACCCGCCTATATTATTCGGTGAAATCAATAACTAATCAAATTAAAACAATAGCCAATGCAATTATTGAAATTAATAAGACTCACAGAAGACCAATGCCTAACTGTAATACACGTCTATTGTCTTTGTAAATCGTATTTGATAATATATTTTTGGTATTTCATTTTTACTTTTTATGTCTACTTCGATAGCTGTCATACAAGTAATATGAATAATTAGAACTATATAATTTTGATCTTTTGTTGAAAAAAGTTATTTGCCATTGTTTGTCGACGTTACATAAACACGAATTAAAATCACTGGCTCTCCAGTGAGATATAATTATATGTTTGTTAATGATTATAGTTTACACATATATTATATAGGTAGTGCAAATAGATTCTAAAATCTGAATACACCGTATTGTTGTATAATAACTACATTTTGACGGTTCTAAAATATTTATATATAGTCTAATGTTAAAATTTCAAGAAAATTTATATATATTACCGATTAATTATGTTTCAATTTTCAATACATATTAACTATAGTAAATATATTATTAGGTTTTAAGCACATCGCATATATTGTTGGCATTTTACAATAAAAGAGTTCTAAATTTTATTTTATTTTCAAAGCTGACCGTTTTTTATATCATTATCTTAGAATATTTATGACACATATGGTAAACTTAATACCGAAATAAAATTTAAACTTTTAAATTAAAAGATTCTATATTCCTAATTGAATCTTACGAATTCTAAAAAATTTCATAATACCCCCATAGAATCATTTCATTTTGAGTCGACTGCACAGATCCGTCCGATCGGCGTCCATTTCGATTTTAGTAAATCAGTAAATGTTTCTTGTGAGAACCATTTAGGTCTCCTTTGTAGCGTCTCGTGATATTCTAATCGATTATTGTTATTATTCAGCTTATAATAGGAAATGCTCGGTCATTATTTGTTCATCATATCCCGAGAGCTAAGTCTATAATGAGCAGAAAAACAGCAAATTGATTAGGTTCGTTTACATTTTACAAGTTAAACAAATTGATATTGTTACTATTTTTTTATATACTACATAAGTGTGCAAATTTCAATAATATAAATAATTTCGAAATAATAATTTAAATTTTCTATTATAGATACAAAATGATGTAAACATACGTTACTATACCTTATTTATTGCCATTTAAACTTTATTTGTGGGAAAACTTAAAAAAATATGTTTTTATATAAATTATAAATAAAGTCCATGGTTTGTACCATGAAATTTATTATAATATAAGAATAAAATCTATTTTTTTTCATGTACTAATAAATTGTACATAAATTTATAAGACGGTTACGTTAAAAATTTACCTATTTAAATAGTACATACATGAAAAGTAATTGAATATTTTCAAAATATATTTGTATTTTTTACTACACTGCAGTGCCACGATCGAGGTCACGACTTGGTCGATTTTTTTTCAACCTATTAATTTGGGTATAATAGGCCTGAAATGAAAACTACCAGTTTGGATTCTGGAATACGGTCTATGGGAAGATTGAAGATTGTTCAATAAATCTGACCGTGGCGATACCAAACGAGTAGTTTTCGATCGACAATATTACCTGCCGTCCCAGAAGGTGACTTATACTATTAGGGATCTATTGAAAATTTTTATGATTAGAGTCTGGATAATAATTCCCTTAAAAATATCTAAAAATGCATTTATCAATAGATAATATCTGCTAAAAATGCCTTATGAAAATATTAATTTTTTAAAAAATGATTTAAATTTTGATTATTTTTTTGATTTAATTAAAAAAAAATAAATAAATATTTTATTTTAATAATTTAAAAATAAATTTACATTTTTAAATATTTTATTTATATAGTTTAATAAGTACCTACATAAAAAAAAATGATTTTTCAGTACAAAGAAATAATAATACCTATTTAGGTAGGTACCTAGTTTTAGATGTTTTTGATTTCTATAAATTATATAATTATAAAATCACGTAGACATAAAGACTTAGGAATTATACAATACTTTATTTTGTTTTACTCATTAAATTTGTATAACTATGAAAAAATAAAAATAGTTTTATTATTATATTCTATATATATATATTACTCGAATTAAATTTTAATACTGGGGAACATCGTTCTGGACCATTCAGCCCCATCACATACGAAAAAATGCAAACACAATAATGGTTTATGAAAATATTTCATCTTAACACGTTGACTGCTACGAGGGTCGTTTTTGACCTTCAGCGAGATTTCTAAGTGGGCCATGAGAGGTCATTTCGATCCTCATTGCTAGGTATTTTGTCTAATTGGACTCTGTGAGGTCATTTAGCCCCACACTTACCATCAAACTACCTTATTATCAGATCCTGTGTTATCTGTAGATCAAAACGCTCTATTTAGCGTTTGAATATTTGCATTTTTTATTAAAAAATATAAATAAACTATAACTAGGCTACAATTACTTAATTAATATGCTTATATAAAACCTTGTATATTTTATTTATGAGTATAAAATATAATAGAATATAAATGTTTTTTATAAACGTGGTACGTATGGTTCTTATTAATAATTTTTTTATAAAAAATATGTCATATCAATCACACATAACAAGAGGAAAAGTTTTATCGATAGAAGTGATCAAATGACTTCATATTTTACACCTTTGCGAAAAAGTTTGAAATGGTACCGAAAAGTAGATTTTGATATTTTTTCAGGTACCTACTTGTTTGTCTAATGCCTTATCCTTATTTTGTAAATTAAATAACAGTGTTCAACGAACACATTGTACTTGGATTAATTAAAAAAAATGTTTCTCCAACACAAATTACAAACAAATCATATATTACAAAAATTAAATTCACCCCGTCAAAGATGCATGTTTTGTCACAAAAAAACTTGTAGAATTGTACAACAGGAAAGAAGCACAAAGAAAATGTAATAAAGTTACAACAACAATGTTTAGCTGATAAATGACCAACATGTAGGCCATGCTTTTTTGAATCTCATAAAGTGAGTCTGAAGTAGTTAAGTTTTTTAGTTTTTTAAAATGATTATTTTTTTGTTATTTTGTTATTAGGTCAAATTAAAATAATGTTTTTGTAATGTCTTAACTTAAAGTAATACAGTTTGTTTTTTATTATTTTGTTAATATAATTATGTTTTTTTTTTTTTTATAATTATTTTATAGTGTGATAATTTAAAGTAGTACAGATTGTTTTTTGAATGTCATAAAGTAAATCAGATGTAGTTATAATTTTGTATTTAATAATTTAAAATAATACAGTTTGTTTTTTCATAATGAATTCAAATATTTACTATATTTACATTTGCTGAATGGAGTATATATTAATTTATAAGTGAGATATATTGAAAAGTACATTAAGTTCATTAATGTATTTGAGAGGTCGAAAAGCCTTTCAAAAGCAAGAAATATATGAATCACAGGTTCATGACTAAGAATCAATTATAGAATAAGTTAAAAGTAGAAAAGAAAATACTGTGACCAATTTAGCAAGTACCTTGAAAAAGGTGTGGCAGTCAACGTGTTAATAATATTATTTTGATTTTTTTAAATATTTATTACCTTTAAGCAGAGTGGATCTAGGGAGGGGAGAAATTAGGGAAATTGCCCTCTCCCCCAAAATAATCATGAGAGACTTTTATATAATATTATTTATACCAATGTTTCCCTCCAAAAACGTCCTTTTAATTATTGCTTATTTTTATCAATTTTTGAAATCGATTTCCCTCTTCCCAAAGTCGACTCTAGATCCACCATTGATATTAGGTGTTACATATATTTTGAACACCAAAATAAAATTATATATATATATAAATATATATATATATATATATAGTATATATATTATATATATATATATAAATAACTAAGTTATTAGTTTTTCTAAGAGAAAATAAAAGATAAAACACCATTCTTCAAAAAACGAATTATGATACATTTTAGGCATGAATTCCTATCTTCATTTTTGAAATGTAAGTATTTATTATAAATTTAGATAATGAACAGCTATAGATAGCAAAAGGAGCTATTGATTTTATTAAATATACAATGAGCCTGCGTAGTTTTTTTAGGGTAAAATATAGTAGATCCAAAAATGGTCTATTACTTTTGAACTTTTTGCATAAATGTTTTTATTTAGACGTCAATTATAATATTCTTTATAAAGATTATATGCAGGATATTTCGATAACCTGATTTGATTCTTTGAAGTCTGGTAAAATTAAAATTTTTTTTTTATTTTAATTTAAATTTGTTCTCTTTTTACTAAGTTTGACAACGGAAAAAATTTTACACTACTCATAAGTGAAAAATGCTCAACCGCATTTCAAAAATGGTTAAGTATATGATTTTGCATTTATCCAAAATATATGTATAATAACCTTGACCTCGACGAAAAAATCGAATTAAAAATCAAGGCCATCTATATGTATGTATGTATATATATATTATATATGTTCGAAATTATATTGTGTGTCGTGGTCGAATAAAACCGTTTTTACTATTCTTCTACACGAGTATAAATTAATATTTTGTTCTATGTATATTACATACCTACTTACGTTAATTTTCTTACGGTAATAAGAAATTCTGTGTTTCATTATTTGTTCAAATTATATAAAATGGTTTTTGAAAATTAATAGCGATTAAACGCGAAAATAGCGGAAATAACGTATTAAATTGAACTTGACGATTGTAACTGTTAGTAAGTTCAGATATACATTTTCGAATACGTTATATTATTACAATAAAAATAAATATATAAATACGTAAATACATAGTACATATTATTAAATAGTATTATAAATCATCGGTTTTACCTAGGTATGTCATGTTAGTGGTTCGTTGTCACTACGTCTGGACCGTACGGAGCTTATGTACCGTCGTCACACTCTAATTCTTCGTTGAATGGGTACTCACATTGAACGTAAACGTGAACCGAGGTGCATAATCATACCCGGTTTTGCTTTGAATCCATACAGACTATATTCAAAATTTGTCGACCGACAACAAATTTTCTAAAACCACGATATTTATTCAAAAATTAACTATATAATATATATATATATATATAATGTAATGGATTTTCGTTGCCTTATACAATATCGATAGGTAGTATAATACATACCTATATACACGATATAATAGAGGCTACTTACTATTTTTTAAAGTTTATTTTCTTCTTGACTTTTTACCTGTATACATTTTACCATTTACATTGTAATAAAATATATATATATATATATATTATATTACCTATATTAAAATATATTATTAGACCGAACAACATTATACTTTGAACCGTACACGAGTACCTATATATTTTTAACCGAAACTATTTTAAAGTAAAAAGTTATTTAGGGTTAATGTCAACATATATATATATATATAATATAAATATTCGTATACAAATTACATACATATAATGCGTACGCGTTATATTGACTAATTAGTCAATTAATAAATAATAAATAAAAAATGTTTGTGTATATATATATATATACAGGCTACAGTAGCTGTATATCGATTTCGGTAGTCTAATAAGTAATATGTAATCAAATTACATCATATTTATGTATATTTTGATCTCATTCTATGAAAGGATCGGATTTATTACCAAAATATTATTTTTACCAATGTCTTTTGTGGGGTCAAAATATTTAAAACCTGAACGGATTTCTTCGCACATCGTTTTGAAAATACGAATATTTACGATACTAGTTCAAACAAAATGCACAGCTTTTATGCATATTTCAAATAAGTTTTCGTTTATATCTTTTACAGCCAATTTCTCACGATAAATGAAACAGTGAGTTGATATATTATTTTTATGAGCAATTTGTTGAACATATGTGACAAGACCATTCAATTATATTATTCCTGTTTCTTCAAGCCGAACTTGATTTTTTCGTATTTGCGTTGAGAATTTAGAATTCGTTTTAAACATCAACAAATGTTATGTGATGACCTTTTCAAGGAGCCGTTTCCGTTTCTTTATTCTTACTTACTAAATTATGCTTTGCTCCAGTGAGTTCACTACTCTTAAGACACTTAAGACATCGGTTTTAAACTAACCCCTTTTCTGAACTTCGACCAATACCTAAAAAACGCTTCAATCGCGAAAAGCTCTGAAAGTTTTGGTTTTCATTAAACGAAATATTAAACTAATATCTTTACCAACTGTTTTCGTACTCTCTACTTTACCTTGGTTCGATCTATTCTGGAATACGGTGTTGTAGTTTGGCATCCTAATCTTGCTGAGAATCAATTGAGAGTAGAACAAGTTAAATATAATTTATGTCCTACTCCACCTATATCCTTAAAATTGAATATCCTCCTCATGACTATTCCCTCATACTTAACACTCTTAAAATTCCTACACTTTCATCTCGACACTATAACGCCGATCTCAACTTTATTTCCTTTCTTTAAAATGATTTTCGTGATGCGCCTGATCTATTGTCAACGATTAACTTTGGTATTTCATCTTATCCTACTAGAAACCGCACCAATTATTCAACATTCCCACCCTGTCAACTTCCTATGAATATAATTATCCTCTTTACAGAATGTTAGTGCATATCAATCGTTCTAACATTAGTTTTAAATTTGGTTCTATGGTTTTCGAAACTTAATTTATATGATTATGTCTTACTGTATTATTTAACCTTATTTACTTTAGTCTATTTTTATTTTGTAATTATCATCAATAATTTCTTTAATATTTTATACTAAAAATTACCTGTTTAGATGTTTGTTACTATTAAATACATAAATTATGTAGTAATATCTACGTTTATCGTTATGTATTTATTTATTATTGGGATTTCTAATTTGTTGTATTGATTTAAATCATATGTGGACTCCTGTTGGAGAATCCCAGGTTGAAAAAATCACTGTCCTAAATCATAATCGACGTTTGAATGATTTTGAATTCTTAGTACCTAACTTTAACAATTAGAGTTCATTAATATTAAGACCATTGAAAGCTATATATTATTTCATTGATATAGTTGATATATAATATATGACCTATGGGCCTGACAAAATTAAAAGTACTCACTTAGAATTTTTTAATTTTAAATATGAAAATACATTAAGAGTATGTAGGATTTTTACTAGAAAATGTTGGAAATATAATTTTATATATTTCGGGGATTTAATTTTTAGAAATTGACTAGTTAGCAAATTTTTATCATATGAAAATAATATGAAAAAAATAATTTCCGAAATTCTCTAGTAAGGAACTTACATAGAATCTTACATAAGAATCTCAATATATTTTCATAATTAAAATTAGAACATTGTAGATACCCTAAAATCTTAATTTTTTCAAGATTTCAGTGATAAATCTTTTCATAAAGAAATAAATTATTTTACTTTATTTAATCACGATGACTTGTATATGTGAGTGCAGATATGCAAAAAACATAATAGCCCGTATAATAAACACACTAAAAATAGTTTAATTATCACACAACGACAATGTAAACCCCACATCCCCGTATTTAAAAAGTTTCCCTATGCATAATCACCTAAAATTGATGTGTGTCAATAATAATTATTGGCAATTATTGCCCACGTACATCATTGTGCTAATGAATTTAAAAAAAACTGATAATCATAATGGGTATAAAAAGGTTAATTGATCATTTTTAATTCAGTACTTTTACGTGGACAATTTTTATAAATAATAAAATACGGTCAGTAAGTGTCCTTCGCTTGTTAGATAGAATACTATATAATTGTGAATACCTATATTGCATTTTGAGGCATATTATATAATTATAATTAATATATAGAACGAAAAAATTGAGAAATTACCTCTAGAAAATACCAACTAGAAGACATTTGTTACTGGGAACTAATAATAAATTTATTGTAAAACTAATAAGCTTCTTTGCTCCGATAACAAATTGATTTTAATATGTTAGGGTTAAACAAAAAAACAACTAAATGAAGATCATCCTTATTTAGTGACAAAAAAAAAAAAAAAAAAATACTAATAAAAAGTTATTAACTTTACTTACACATTCACTCCCTTAAAAAAATTGCACATTACATATACCATAAAAGAATAAAAAGGTGGCAAGCATAGAGTGGAAAAAATTCAATAATCGTGTAGGATATACTACATTACAAATCCATGATAAATTATTCAATAAACGATTCATAACTAAGACTTTCAAAATTGAATTTTTTAATTTTATGACGTCACCACAATATTTATTTCAATAATATATTAGGTACTATATATTTTAGCTATGCCAATTTTCTTTGTTGTTTTAAAAATTTTTATACATTTATAAAAAGTTACCTTTGAAAAGTAACATCTAGGACGAATCAAAAAAGTTCTTTACTCCAAAACTACTATTAGTCTCATCTTACCTAAAAATTCGTTTTCATATAAATTAAAACGGTGCATCATTGTAAAATCAATAAATTTCTCATTCTACTCAAAATCAAAAATGGCTAGCACAATATTAATGAATCATTGTATATAATATAATATTTAAACTAATAGCGATAATAATGTTACTAGGAAGAAGACTAGACCGAAAGAGAAACACCTCTATGGTGGTCATGGATATCATAACGTTGATTGGAAATATATATATTATATATTATTGTGAATTAGAGATCTAGGCATAGATTGGAGAGATAGATTTTCCAACTATACAAGTAACCAAACTCACCAATTGAAATGAAAGACGTAAAATAGAATGTTTTCAATGGAAAAGGAATAAGACAAAGTTGTTCCTTGTCGCTCTTGTTGTTTAATATCTTTATTTAAAATGTAACAAAAAGTTTGGAAGTCAAAAACTAAATGAGTTGAAATAAATGAAATACAAATACACAGTATAAAATTCGCTATATAGTATAGCTATAGTATAGTATAGCTATAACATAACTATAGTATCAAAAAATGAGCACGATTTAAATCAATACCTATGTTAACTAGTTTATCGGTAACCTTAGTTTTTGAAAGTACTTCAACTGAAAATAAATACCAAAAATACAAAAATTTGATAGTGGAAAAATATAATAAATTAATGAAAAAAATTATCAGTCTAAATATCATAGTCATAGAACAAGTCCAATCATTTTGATACTTAGGTAATTATATTACACAGGACAACAGATATACAATAGGAATAATAAGAAGAAAATTTTTAGCTAAGCAAACCTTTTTCAAGAATCAAAATCTCTTAATAAGTAAGCAAATATTAATTAGAACTAGGAGGTTATTTATTAAAACGTTTGTTTGGAACGTAGCACCATACGCATGTGAGTCCTGGCTTCAGATGAAAAGATAATAGAAGCAATGGAGATATGAACACGGCACAACATTTTGAAGATTAGCTCGATGAAAAAAAATCTAACAAGAATAATGAATATGCTTAACATAATACAAGTGACGAAATAGATTATTAAAATAATAGAAACAAGAAGAATTAAGTTTATTGAAACAGTGCCGTAATTAAAAGGACTTAAGACACTGATAGATCAGCCCCTAATCCAACTTTTTTATAATGTATTAATTATTATAAAGAAAAACCTTGTAAATTGTGATAAAATTAAATATAAATATTAACCTATATGCATTTTGAGAGAGTGGTCTGTATGAATAAAAGAGAAAGAAAATTGTATATATGCCATGAACCATATATCGAGTTGTACCTATCAAACAAATCTATGTATAAGAAAATATACGAAAATTAGATACCTAATTATCAAAAATAAAAAAAAGATATTTTTATAAATTAATTATAAAAGGTTTTATATATCATCAGATACCAACAAAAACCTGTAAATACGCCACTGTATTGAACACATTATACGACACAATATATTTATTGTAAATATAATGAAAGGGAAAATAAATAGCAAAAGAGGAAGAGGATGACCGAGAGATACAAATCTGGGAAACACAAAGTAGAAATTGTCTCTACCGATGAAAATATTAGCAGGAAAAAACGAAAAATGGTTGTAGCGACAAGACGAAGCATTCAGATAAAAATAATATATATATTTAAACAAAGCATTGAATTTAGGTAATGCTTAAAAAGTTCTATATTGTATATATTATACAATATTATGCACGCTTGTGCTGAAAGAAAAAAAAGAAAATTTAGTCTATAATAATACTATGTTTTGTAGTTTTTATTTCATCAATAAATAGATATACCTACTTACATATAAAAATTATCGATAATTAATGTTACATTACAAATATTATTTGAATTAAAATAAATATAATTATAACACAAAATTTTAATTAATTAAAATAATAAATGTATAATATTATGCAGAATATTATATAATATTATTAAAAAAAATAAAATTAGTTTTTGTAAAATTTTAGTGAAAAAAAAATCCCAATAAATTTGTCTATATCGACAAAAAAAATGTCCAATATATAACGTGTTATTTAAAAAATTATATACCTGATAATATATGATATAGGTACCTGATAATTATATATAGCTTGCTAAATGTGCAATAAAATTATAAACAAAACCAGTTATATGCATTTACATAATGCACTTGCAATTATTAAACTATGTATAATATAATTTCAGATAGGTACCTACCTATTTAATAATCGTTTGTATATTTCACATTTGTATCATACTTGAAAACTTGTTATATGATTTTTAAATATAATCGATGTATATGCATGATTATTTATGATAATATATTGCGTTATCCTAAAGTTTTTAGTGACAAAATATGATAAAATCGTTCCAACAAATGCGAATATTATATAATATATATATACTTACTTATAGTGGGATGTTTAGGAGTACAGAGAAAAAGTTATATTAATTATTATAATGCGGAATTTTAATAAAATTATGTTTTTAATTTCCTGAAATATGTTATGATTAATTTATATCAAATTTAATCCATATGAAATTGTTGTCCAAATAATATAAATTGAATTATTTATTATTTATAAGGCTATTTAATTCTATTAATAATCAATTTAATTTTTACACATATTTTAATTTAGCTCCTCTCAAAAAAAAAATTATAAAAATATGCCACTGCCTACTTAAATATTACGGTGTAAGAAATATACAAGAAGTAAGAAATACCCGAACATCCGGGATCGTAATCAAGATCATATTATAATGATAATATCGGCAATGTCATGGTACTACATGATGCAATCACGTTATATAACAAGGTAAAGATTAGTAATTTCTAAAATGACAAAATTGATCATGGAAAACGGACGAATTTAAAGGGCAGACAGACAAGACAAATATTTACAATATATTGATGAACAACGACAGTTTCCAAGCGATCTCACACGTCGCCTATTGAGATTATTTGTAACGAATTTTGTTATCAAATTTTGGTTCGCTGTAGCCGTCTGAAGTATACCTCCTGCATCAAGCCGAAAATTAAATAATGCATTTATTAATGATAAACAAAAAAAAAATAAAAAAAATATAATTTAATTTAAAAAATAAAAAATAAACAACGTATGTTTATAAAATTTCTATACAACATGATTTTTAACACATGATATATTTATGTCCGGTATATTAGAAATATTCATTATTCATGCAAATATATATATAGATTAATATAATATCTACGATATAATAATGATAAAAACATTACAAATTGTATTTTCTTCGAAACATGTTCAAATTAGAAATTGCGTTAAATCTAATATTTAATGATATTCATCTTATAAAAAATTAAATACTAATACATTATACTGAATATTTTTATTACATAAATTCGATTTAAATTATTAAAAACTAATGAAATAAAAAACATAATTAAAAAAAAAAAATGTTATTCAATTTCAACTATTTGAATTTATAAAAATATTGTTGTTTATTAATTAATATATAATTTAAGAACATAAAACAAATTTCACAAACACTAGATATAGATAGATACATATTATTTTATTAGAGATAGCAATATATGTGTGCAGGTATTAATATTATTGAAATAGATATAGATATGAATGGTTTAAATATATTAAATTTTGGGCTCGCCAATAGAAATATTTATAGCTTCTGGTCATTTTTATTAACATAGGTATAGTCGTGATAAACGAAAAATTTAATAGGTGCAGTCTACTTAAAAATAAAATACTACTATAAACAAAATAAAACACAATAGGTATAATATAATTTACCGTATCATAAAAATAAATTTACTGTTAAAATTAACATACTATTTTATACATTATCAAAGCTATTATTATTATTTAAATCTATTTGTATAATCAAAATTCACAGGCATAGTGCGTATAAATTTAAAAAATAATATATTAACACACACATTTACTTCTACCTAATCTTACTCAATTATTGAGATCAAAAATAAATATACTTTACTTTCATGCTAAATTTAATAATTTTAACAATTATTTTTAATTAGGAATTTTACGAGAACATTACTGCAACAAAAATATATATTTCATTTAATAGCTTAATTGTTAAACCCATTATTGTATTATTTTGTTATATATTTTAAAAATGTTATATTCAATAGAAAAATGTTTTGAAATATAACATCTAATTTGAAAATCATGCAACATGCACGTAGGACTAGAAAAAGTTATTGGAAAACTATTTAAAAATTTCAAATATACATTCAATTTAATATTCAAAAATATCATAATTTCTTAAAATTACCAAAACACAGAGTATAAAATATAAATAAAAACATTTAAAATTTTTTCTTAACTATATGCAAATTATAATAATATGCAATTACAATAATAATTATATTGGTAGATACAGAGATAGAGAGGTTTATACAGAGAGGTTTAACAAAAAAGTTCGTATTTCTTATATAGGTAATTAGTTTGCTACAATGTTGTATTAGATATATAGATATATGTATAAGTACCATAGTATACATTTATGGTCATATGTTGGTACATAATATCATTGATGACTCAATAGTTATATATAAGTATATTTGAGATATTTTTTTCATGGTTTTAAAAATGAAAATACAATATCTTCAAAGTGTTTTTAAAAAAATATTCTAAACCCGAATCCTTTTGTGTAGAGTTTTGTTAATGTGGATTTATAAAATCCAAAAAATTAAAACCATATTTTGTGATCAAATCTGTGTATATAGGTAAATAATAACATAATATATATTACCTATATAAGATACAAAAAAAATTACTATTTAATCTGTACATTTATCATTTTACAATTATATTACACCATAATTATATTTGCAACGATTTAGTCGTTTCAGTATACTCTATAATTATTTATTAAACCACAAAAAATTTTAAAAAAGTAAAATTTTTTTTATATTATTAATATATATATATATATATATCTACACACACCTAGATATATTTATTTTTTTTAATGTAACTTGACTTGTTAATTTAATATTAAAACGAAGAATAACTATTACGTCAATGTTAGCACTACTCTTATAGGTATAAAACATGAATTTATATTTTAAGATATACTGTAGTGTTCACTGTTCATGCATACATCCATATATAAATATTGCATTTTAGGTATTTTTAATTTATTAATCCAATTGTATAAATATGATTGATTATTCTTTATAATTTGATGGTATCTACAATTTATTGAATAGGTAAAAAATGTAATAGCTATATAATAAGTGTTTTCATTGTGTATATTAATAATATAAATAAGTTAAAATAGATTGATAACATTTTATTGATTGAAACGACAATTTGCGAGGAAATTCATATTATGGTGGAAGCCATATAAAATTAGACGCCTAAACTGCGTTGAAATTTGTTGCACTTTATGTCCTATAATATAATAAACATTATTAATGATTTGAGATATTCGTACAAAAGCCATTAATATGTGTACGAAAATGCACTTGGCACAAACAAGTAGGTAATCAAGTATATGACGTGAAATTAAACAGATAGTGCGCATGGCTAATACTAAATCTTGGACACATACTGAAATTATCATCTGCAGATCACATGACTATACATATTTATATTTTACACATATATATTATATAACACACGATATAGTTTAATGGTTAAATTAAAATTACCATACATATAGTTTACCACAAGTTGAATCAAATTCAATAAAATTAACAGTAGGTACCTATAATAATACCTGTCCTACACAAATAGGTAGGTACATTTGATTTTATATAATATTATAATTTGGCGAGTTTTAATCATAAAAAATGAGCAAAAAATAATTTAAAAAAAAAAAAAAAAACCTATGGATTAATACGTATAAAAGTATAAAAGATGCACGTATGTACGTTTTAATGCATAAATATAATTATTTATTAGATTTAAAATTTTCAGCAGTCAGGGTCGCACGAAAAATAAATTACGACATTTTCTGAAACTGACCTCGGACAAATTATATTAGGTGTTATATTTGAACGATAGGTACCTATGATATATTTCGAATCAGTAAGTTGATATTATCGATTTATACGAATATACGTAAATAATAAATAATATATATTATTATTGTATAGCGGTGCAGTTAAATAATTGCCAAAATGGCCGCGCGGTAAACGTGCGCACGTTTAGTAAGTATAGGAAAAAATCCTATATAAAGCCTACGCGTCATATCCGGGGACTGCTGCAGTGTATATCATACGACTTATATTATTATTATCCACGATTGCCGTGGGCGTAAGCATATAATATGTACGTGTACATTATAAAGTTGAACACACGAAAACAATTTTAAACCGCATAATTATTTTCATTGCTTTTTTTTTAATCAAATGCAAATGTTGGGGCGAAAGAAGTTTGATCATTTTAAATGCGATTAAAACGAATATAGAATTTTTTTTTTTTCAAATTGCCTGAAAATTAAATTAAATTACCTGGCGTTATTGTATATTAATTAAATATAGCTTATGTTAGTTATTTGTATAGGTTAGTTTTGTTTTTCTAAATAATTTTGATAAGACATATGAGGTATGCGTATATATACGCATATTATAATCAGTATTTTTTGATACGTATTTAAAAACTGCGTTTTTGGTCAAATTATAAATTTTTCATTTTAGAATCTATTTCTACGTGAACTTGAACAATATATTTTTTCGCTACTATTTAGGCTGCTGATGGTATATATTCATTATATATGTATACAGCGAGATACGCCTCTCGTGTTCGGAATCAGTCATTCCGGTTCGACGAGCGCCGACTTTCTAAATTCGCAAACTCTACAACCGGTTTTGCGAAAATAAACAAGTACCTAACAAAATAATATACATCGCACAATTCACAATGAAATCGGGGTCTTGACGAAAATTATACGGTTCAAGTCTATACAGTTACCCAACTATGAGCAGAGTACCTAATACCTATATAATCATAGCTCGAAGCATCGATTGAGATTTTTTCAGTTTTTTTGGTATCCCCAATGCCACATTATTATAAACGATAATATAATGTGTCAGAAAATATAAAATATTGTGTGTCGTTTTCTTGTCGAACGTCTAACAATATTTTGAAAATGTCAATATCGGCCTTATAATATAATTAAAATTATAATAAGTATACACTATTGAGATTAAATTGACTTGGAAATTATTATTGGTATGCTTGCAAAAATTTGACAACTATTATTGTGAGTTTGACGGACGTCCACTTGTACGTTGACCGCTCGCGAAACGTGCTAAAAACCTTAATTAGTCGAGTATGAAAAAAGTATTACCTACTGAAATTAATTCATACACGGTATTTTATGAATTAACAATATGTATTATAAACAAGTTCCGAAAATCCACTCTGCGACAGTTCTAAATTCCCGATTTCTAAACGTATTTTAAACAAAAAACAATTTTAAAATAATTTTTTTAACAGCCTTCTATGTATAGACTATGTATAGTACTTTTGTATAGACACCTAAAATCAACAAAACGAACAAAATTTATAAATATTGATATTGGTAACCATAGCTACGAGTTGTAAAGTCAGACAGAAGTTAGGAAAAATACACTCTTCAAGCGCACTAGATATTCGATCTCCTCAATAACTATGGATAACAATATGTAAGGACATTCGATTGTCAAATCAACAATATCCAATAACTAATTTAGCAGTATATTATAGTAACTATGTCTACGAACTAATAGATTGGACACAACGGGGATATATAAAGAATATATATATATTTAGGTTTTCTTAGGCTTAATTATTTAAATTAATATTGTAATACATTATATATAGTTATGAGTACCTATAATAAGATTAATGATTATAAATTTAAACTATAAATATATTATACCTATAAATCTTAATGGAAAAACAAAAATACATTATATAGATATATAAGATAGGCTATTATAAAATATATGATAGTTATTAAATATGTTATATACTTAAAAACAGGTTTAATTTATATTTTTGTTTATTTGTGTTTGGAAAATATTTTCGAATATATTTTTGTTGGGAAGTATGAAGGTTGTTAAGTTTTGACCGCGGTGATTACTCGGCCGTGATACAAAACTACACACGCATAATATTAAAAATAAATTTGTCAAAAATATATTACATACACATGTTATGTAGGTATAGTATGATTCTTTCGTAATTCATATAGGTTACTTGAAATTTATAGTAACAAACAAACAATATTATGCGATTTTATGCTAAAAAATATTGTGAAATTGTATTTGTAAATACATATATAATACTTATACATATTATAATAAACGTTTGAACTATTACACTGAAGAAATACTTATAGTACAAAAGTACGTTATATAGTTACTGAAACAATTTATTAAATGTAATATATATTATATAGGTATAGCTACAATAAAATACCTAGTTAACCGAATGAATTGAAAATTTGTAAAAATGTATATGATAGTTTTCATGTAATTTTAAGAATAATAATAATAATAATAATCACAAACATAATTTAATTTGTACAAAGTGTAAAATCGGCAATGTACCTATTAGGTACCTATATTATTAATACTTAAAATATATATAGGAATAACGGAACACATTATAATGTATTCTCGCTCGTTGTTTGACGGTTAAAATATTATCGGGTTTAATATTATTGTACTCAAATAATATACTTGAAAGAGTTTACTGTTATGGTGAATTTATGTTCGTAAACACTATAATATTATACGCATTTATTATCATTTATCAGTATTTCGTGTAAAATAATTACTGGGTAGCACCCGGAAACGTCGGATACAGACGCGCGCGTTATATTGTTTCGTTTAAATTTCGACACCAAAATGGCAAAACAAATTATTATTTCGTGTCTTAGATGTTCTTTAGAAGACTTTACGACCTTACTGTATGTATCCGTTTATAATATTATAGACCATATCAAAAACACTTGTATTTATTAATTATTTGAAGTATATTTCGAACCAAATATATATTTTGACTTAATGTGCGGTAGGTATTTACTGTACCTAATATATAATATATACACACCAATACACAAATACACGATACATTAAGAGTTTAATACACCTATAAAATTTACCTACTCATCCTTGTATAAGCGAGCTATTATATAGAAGGAGTCAATATTTTAACGAGTTCAATAGGTTTAGAGATTTTATTATTGTTGCTTTAGGCACTGAACAAATGCATTCAATATATATATGTATAATATTTTCAATGACAAATAATAACAACGAATTGGATGTTCTGCAAAGTGTGCGGTATACATATTATTTTAGAAATTATTTATCATATATACTCAGCCTTGAGTTAAGTATATATGTTCAAGAATCGATTTATGCAAATGGTGCGTATAGTATTGTACATATATGAGTTTGACACACTCCAGTATACAATTGTATATTATAATAGGTTATATTTTAGGCAGTTTAATCGTACATATAGATAATAATATAAGTTTGGTTTCAGACAAACATTCATATTTTTTCCCTAACATTTTTTTTTTTTTTTTTTGCCAATATACATTTCTGTTTATACAACACATAAATAGTATAATTAAATGTATATGTATTCTATCATGATTTTAATAATAATACTACTCTAGTGTACAGTGTACACATATTTTGGTATTTTATTAGCTAAATGTAAGCATATACAATAAAAATGCTCAACATTTGTATAGTAAGTCTTACACTATATACTTTTAAAACCCTTCCTTATCAAACCATATCCTGACTACGTGCCAAGTGCACTTTTTGGTTTATGATTTTACTGTTTGGCTTATCCCACGGTGGTTGTGATTATCGTATTTGTAATTCAAAAATATAATCATCAATAAAACATCGATCTCAGCACGGATCTGTATTATTGTAGGTGGATACAATTATGCGCACAACGGACTAAATTATATGGTTGGTCGCAATATTTTCGGGTCGACATTATATAGACCATAATATTAAGATATGCAGGTCACAAATTATCTGATTCGTAATACTATTTTATATGCTTCTATGAACAGGAATAGTTTTGTATGTAGTGGGCTGTAAAAAACTCTTTAATTAAAAAAAGTATCTAATAAAGTATTTTGTAGTTTAGAAGATATATTTGAATGAATAGTTTTGAAAATCAACTGTAAATGATACAATTATTAGTTCGTAACACAGTTTGCTGTAAAATTTTGTAACGTAAATCCATTGATTCTGCTAAAAATCAAGATTCCAATACTCTACAGTCTATACTATATATATAATTGGCGTATTTTTTAAATTTACTTTTTTTCATAACTATTTGTGCGCATTTCAAAAGTATGAAATAAAATGTCGGATACCTCTTTAATTTTATACTAACTGTTATAGAACCTTCACAATATTTAATTAATTATTTACGCCTTACCTTGTATATATAATATTATATTGTATTATTATTTTATTTCCAAATTATTTTTCTTATCAGTTTATGCCTTCGTTCTATGTGCACAATTTTGGCCGAGGTATACTGACAAAGCTTATTCTAATTATTCATATTCTTCTTTAATAGCTTAATGGTCGACTTGAGCTATTAGTTACCTACTGAGTTACCACAAGTTATACATTGTAACATAGATATAAATAATAGTGGCATAATATTTATAATTATCAACATTCTACCTCGGAATATCAAATCAAAAATATAGATTACCATTTAAGAAAAGTCAAAACCTAAAAAATGATAAAAATTTCTAACTTTTTCAAAAATTGTGGTAAAATATGTATCTTAAGCTGACCAAAAAAAATAAAATAATAAATAAATATTTATAGATAAAATTAGGTGAGTGCGATTTAAGAATCACCCTGTATTAAACTTCGGATTTTCACAGTCATCCACATATTTTCAAAGCAATTTAGTCATATAGATATCTAATTGTTGATATTACATTTTTGATTTTCAATACAATTTATTGTCTGAGTTTTTTAATATTTTTAATCAGAGTTTTTTTTTTAAACGGATTTACTTAAATATATTTTTTAGTTCTATACTCATGCAGTGTAATTATCAGTATAAGACACTTATAGTCATATCATGTTATAATATGATTAAAAAACAAACAATAGTATTATAAAACGTGTTGTATTATGATATTATTTATTTTATAATTGAAGGGTATTCCAAAACGTGATATTTCCAAAATGTTAAAAATTCAGGTACATATTAATTTATAATAAAAGTATGCTAATATGAAATTTATCCGTAATTTACTTAACGATGTTTTTTAAATTTAAATGTGACTTCAATTATCATGATTAATTCAAAGCGTACCTACTATTTCCATATTTTAGAAGTTTATAAAATGTACCTACTATTTCTTATGTTATTAATATTGTAGCTATTTGTAGCTATATACAAATATAGTATAATATAGTGATAATAAATTACCAAAAATTACTGTTTAATTTTTACTAACGATTTATTTATTTTGTATTTTACAATTTTATGTGTTATATAATATGTATTATTTTTATTAGTTGATATTTTAAAATTTTAACTTAATACTAAAATCTTGAGAATGTTTTTCAAAACACACTATTTCCGAAAATAGTATATTGTGGATTAACTTATTTAAGACACATGAACGAAAACCGTTAATATGTGCTAAAATTTGAATACAAGATTAAAAATGGAGTGTATGTACAATTTTACACAAAAATTTAAAACAAGTTAGGAAAACCCATCTACGAACGTGCTAAATTCTCGGTTTCTAAACGTATTTTAAACAATAATCTAAAATTATTAACAAAACGAATAATATCATCTCTCCGGGTAAAAAAATCAACAATCTCGTAGGGTTAACTATGTACTATAGTAACTATGGACTTACGCACAGACGGACACAATGTCACAATGGGGATATGATGTGTCTAAAAATTATGATTCTATTATTTATAATATTATACAATATATAATCAAATAAATGGCGCTTGAAGTTTTGCGTATGTTGAAAATAGCACGTTTGAAATCAAGTTGTAATTTTATAATAAATAAAAAAAATTATTTGCTTATTATAGTAGGTTGTATGTATCTATATATCAGTACTATTTCAACATTTTTCTGGGGAGTATCAAGAATATTTGAAATCTAAATATATGTATTTTACATGAGACCAAATGGCTTAGTTGACAGAAAATAATCAAAAACATCTGTAGATGTTTAATGACTGAGAGGAGGGGTTTCATGCTTTCCATTATTTTGGTAAGTAATTTTTTTTAAAATATTTAATTTGTATTTTGAACTTTTTGGCTTTTTTATCAATGAATTTTTTTTATTTTTACTTTTGGAACATGTTTGTAAATTGTGGTTTTATATAGTTTTTTATGCGTTTATAAAAAACCCGAAAAATTATCACTTAAAAGTACCATGAATATTTTTACCAAAAATGTGTAGGTGCACATAAAAAATTCCATCTTCTAGTCTTCTAGATTTTAGAGCTTTACTTATGGTTATTTTTCAAATTAAAAATTCTATTTCTAGTGATTATTATTAAAATATCCTGTCTACAAAAATGTTATGTAGGTATTTAAGTATTTTATAATCCATGTTCTTTGGTCCTATGGGGTGGGACTTCCCTAAAGTCCTCCAAAGTTTATACTATAAATATCTCAAATAAAAAACATGGAAAAAACGTTTGAAATTTGTATTCTATGTTAAACTTCTTATATTACCTATAATAATTATATCGACCATAAAATACATATAGACAATTCGTCCTTAAAATTGAAAAATGTCAAAATAGTAAACGAAATAATTGCTTATTATATTTTGGTGTTGAGTTACTTGTAGAATTATTTATAGATATAAATAAAAACCCAATGTCTACAAGATAATTTGTTTTTATTTAACAAATACGTATTTCCAAGCAATGTTTTCATCTTCAGCGTTAAACAACTACTCAAATACTCAACTACACAGTATTCAGAAGTGGTCAGAAATTGGGTTTTTATTTACATCTATAATTGCTTATAGTTTTCATAGATAGATCTGACGAACGAATTTTGGTAATTATAGATAAGCGGCGCTGTCCTAAATCCTAACTACCCATCGTACAAAAAAAAAAAAAAAAAAAAATGGATTTTGTATATTTTACATATTAATAATATTGTAAGTATCAGTATTATTTAATTATTTTATATTTTCGTCGAATTCTTCTGTTCGCAGGAGGAAAGCGCATATTATTGTAGTGTATCACAGAATGCACTCGCGTAACCGCAATGGTTGTGCGTCGGTCGGCTGCGATATTTTCGTTCACGGACGTAATTATTTCGTTTTGCTACCACCCACGCACGCACCACCACGTACGACACCGTATTGATTTGTGTGTTGCGGTACGCGAACAACGCGGTGCATCGGCTATCGGCGACGGCGGGTGGCCTTGTACGCGAACCGTCGCGGCGTTCTGTAACAATCGCTTACACGGCGTAATGCACACGCCGCGTAACAATGTGATGCACGCCGTCGTCCTGCGTAAGTTTTCCAGGGAAATTTCGCGAAACACACCGCGCGTACGGACATAATCGTTTATCGTCATAGATTTTTACTCGAACAGTATCGGCGGTGGCGTACGCAACGGGGTGGCTAATGGGGTTGACCCCCCACCAATTGCCGGTATAAATCTATATTTTTTTCATTTTTCACATTATCGATATTATACATTTATATACATATATATATATATATATATATATTTTTTTTTTAACAGTATATACATTATTATAACAATAAAAAAAAAATAAAAAAAAACCATCTACTTTAATCTTTCGAGCCCCCCATTGAAAAATTCCGCGTACGTCACTGCAGTGTCTGACATTGAAATATTATTTATATTATAGATTTGCGTGTACAGTGCACGTTGGTACCTATATGCAGTACGGTGCAGGACGGATATGAAAAAGTATTTTCGGTGGTACGATTGTAATTTTATTGATGTGTACGTATTATATTAGCAAACAGTGTGCACTGTGCAGAGTCGTCCGCGTCTGGTCGTCCCCGCCGGATATAATAGGGTGCCCGGGAGCGTAAACAAACCACAACGATGTGTACATACGTATATGCACATTTGTGTATGTGTGCGTAAAATATTGTACTGTATACAATAATAATAATAATAATAATAATAACGTGTGCGAGTCTGTGTGCGCGCGTATATAATATACCGTCGTGGCGGCTGCTGCAAGCGGGACGACGAGTGGAACGCCGTCTGGCGTGTTAGGGTAGGTCTGGGCCCGGGGACCAGACGGGATCAACGCGCTCATCCCGACCTTCGAGTGACCTCATTCGCGCGCGCGGCGAATCGACGCCAAAGTGACGCCGGCACCCCGGGAATATTACGCGCGCTCGCCACTGTCTTTGTTCCCGAAAATCCCTCGCCTGCACACCGTCGCGAGCGTTATCGCCTACATCAACCCCCGTCGCCGTCATTAACCCGCCCGGGCCCCGCACCCTCGCCTAAAGAAAAAACCTTCCAGACTTCTATACGTACACAGTCACTCGCCGCCACGTCGAGGCGAGCTTTTTCCAGCGAGCGCGCGCGCGCGCGCGCGCACGAGTTCCTCCCGGACGTCGTGACGACCCTCTGCAGCTATTTGTGCCCGCGCTGCGCACGGTGGCCCGGACCATATACGTTTATATACGTGTATATATATATATAAAATATTATATATCTATATATATATATAATATATATATAGTGATAGTGACGGTGTTGGCGGCATAGCGACAGCGGGGTAATTGCACGGAAAGCTGCGGCGGCGGGTCAGGGTTGAACGACCTCAAACCGTCGGTTCGTTCTAAACGGGTCACGGGTTCAAATTTCGTCCGTGCCGGGCGGGTATAGAGTGTAAACGAGTGGTGAATATAGGAAACGGCGATGAAAAAACGATTTCTAGGCTGCCCTCACTACTGGACATGCACCCCTGGGCCCTTCCAGTTTTCGTAATATAGGCGTACGCACAATGGTAATAATACAATATTTGTATGCAATACTACACGTGGGTGCACGAGCCCACGCGTGTATTTCCTGTAAATTTATATATTTTGGTCGTTTTGTTTTATTGGTGTCGTATTATATTTTGCTCACCTTTGTCGCTCGTATAGTACGACCGACGCTTATAAATAGTATATTTCGGGACTTCGTGTATATGTGTGTATATATTGTAATGACGCGGCGCGCGCGCCGCGGGTCCTGTCCGCGTGGTGCGGCGGTCACTGAGCCCGGCGCGCGCCGGTTGGCGGTTGATTTTCGTCGCATATGCAAAACCGGACCAATTAAGGGGCGGCCGCGCGTGGGTTTTTGGCGTAGGCCAACTATACGGACAAGATGGACAAATGAAAAAAAAAAAAACCGACCGTTCGGCGTAGGCCTAAATCACGTGCGACGAATACGTAGTAGGTACTAGCACGCGTGTTTTTGCGACGTTCGAGTCGCACAATATAAAAAGGAAACGAACGATTGTTGTATTTTCATCAAAATTTAGCTATATAGTCACACGCGTTAATAATAAACTATCGATTGGAATTTTTAGAAATGCGACAGAGGACATTTTTTATTTATTTATAGGTATAGTGGTTAGAAAAACGTTATGACTTTTAAGTTTTAATTAAATATTTAATACTATTATATTATATACGGATGTAAACATTTTGCTCTGTCATAATTACAATAATATTATTTTATTCGTACGCAAATGTTCAATATTGGTATATTGGCAATATTGGCATCATTTACTCGTGTACTTGAACTGTATTTTCCGTTTTCAATAAATCTATAGTATTTTTTTGCAATGATATGACATACTATTTCCAAAATTAAATTTTCATATGTACCTACATTCAACACTAATTATTTTATGGTTCATTTATTTGTGCGACGCATTCGCTATTTTTATTTTTAAACTTAAACTTATACTAAATTACCTTTAAAATTAAAACTTTAAATTACCAAAAATTAAGTAAATTAAGCTTACTATGTAATTTTAAGCATATGGGTCTGGAGAAAATGAAATACGCCTATTGGCTATTTTAATTATAATAAAATTAATATACTATATAAACTCAACTTATATAAATCACATTCAATAATCAATATTTAACGTATACATATTTAATTAAAAAATATAATAAACAAATTTATAAAAGCTATCTCATACGGCCTAAAGACAATTGTTTTTGTACAAACAAAATAAATCAATTTATTTATATAAATAATTAAATATTTATCGAAGGATAAAATTATACTTTGATAGTATATTTATTAATATTTATCTAAAATAAAATAATCTATAAAAACGGTAATATAAAAATTCGTTTTTTTTTTTAATATCAATAGAAATAATCGTCAGATTACGTTTTTATCGATTTTATCAAAATGAAATTACGGTATCCAATTAATATCACCAATAATTAACAACTATTATCAATCTATAATTTAAAAATTGTTTTAACTTTAACATAAAAATGTTTATTCTACCAAATAATTTGATGTATAATTGTGTCATATACGTTGCTATTTCTCCCTATATGCAGGGCCGGCTCAAGGTATAGGTGAGCTAAGCGCCAGCCAAGAGAGGCACTTTCGTTGGGGTGGAATTTTTCGTACTTATTTAAACAAGTGAGTAATTGCATTTTTAAGAAAATTTAAGAATATTCTGGAAGAAAATTTATACGATAGGATATACTCAAATTCTAGAAATGTTTATGACTTTTTTATATTTGGAAGCGGGAAAATGCAATTTTACCTAGTGCACTATTTTCACTTGAGCCGGTCCTACCTATATGTTACCACATGTCTTAAAACTAAAAAAAAAAAACGGTATTTAACCTTAGCCCCTACTTTTATTTCTATTCTAATATATAATAGTGTAGTGGTTATTTAAGTATTTTTTTTTTTTGAATACTATAAAGTATTATATTAATTAAATTATTTTATTGAACAATGTTCATTTCAATTCGTCTTGTAACAATAAAAAGAAACGAACTATATTTCTTTTCAACTTAGGATTGTTTCATTATATCGTATAACCATAGATCAAGTATATCAAATTATCAATATATGAATATTATTTTAATACTGTCGTAGTTTTTCTTTAGTTGCGGTATAGTTGGTATTTAAAGTTTTAAATAAAAACACTGGTTTATTTTTAGATTCTCACTAAAGCTTGTTGACGAACGAAAATTTTGTGACTCTTGTGGTTATATGTATACAAAATAATATGTATTTTATAAAAAAAAAACATAAAATGAAATAATAACCTTTTTAAAATTGAATCCTTCATTTATTATTATTTTGAAGTAATAAATTAATATTGCTTTATTCAATATTTAATGTGATTTATTTACAATAACATATTTTAGAAATATGTTTGTAAATGTATTCGTATTATTTATTTCGCTACATAACTCACGTATAATACATTTTTTAAAAAAGTGGTTATTTTTATCTATATATAGTATATATTATACATATTTTATTTTATGGGTACTTAACTCAATTTAAATTTATCAATATATATCAATATTTCATCTCATTTTAACATTTTTAAGGATTTCATTTAAACATGGTATGTTGAAATTTCATTAACTTATTTATTTTAAAATATATAACAAACATAAAAATAATTATTTTAATAATAATAGTAGAGTTGTGGTTATTAGCCTTAATTTACTGAAGTAAACTTATTATAATATCTGTATTAACGTGCAATGTTTTACGTAGGTGTAATAACTATTATATAATAAAACTTTGTTAATGTTTTTAAAATAATAAATAACTATAATATTAATATTAAGAAAACATTGTGTTATTATGAATGGTAGGTGGCTAAAATTTAAAAAAACATCTGGTTCAATCAACTTTCATTATACAATTTTTATAACAATTAAAACAAAACATTTATTTTATTTTTTTATTATTACATATTATTATATTTTAAAATTCAAATATACTATACTAATCATATTTTTAGAAACATTTATGCGTATTATAGTTATAGTTTGTCTACATAGAATTTTTTTTTAGTGATTTAAAGGAAGAGGTGTGGGAGGCATTTTTTTAAATCCCTTAAAACTGGCTCAAATTATACCATTCACTAATAATGTAAAATAAAACACATTGAGAATTTGACAATGACAGAAATTTATTATGATTATGGCATTAGATTATGGCATAATTTTCCTCAGAATACTTTAGGAGAAAATAAAGAAGACACTCCAAAAATAGTTCCAGGTTTGAAGGAGACAGACTAATATAATATACATAATAATAATGCACATCAGTATATTATATAATCCAATAGTTGGGATAATATCCAAGGATATATTACTATAGAAAATAAAAATTCTGTTTACGGGAATAGGTAAGCTATAATAGAGCAGTCAAGGAAAAATAGGAAAAAAATTGAAAGATAGGTAATTGAAATTAGACAATTCAATGAAATATTATAAATAAATAGATGATTATGAAAGCAAAGAAAAATTGAGCTTAACAGAGATTGAGAACATAGGGAGTATTTTTCTGAAATACTGCCAAGGATTAAATACATCGGTAAATGTGTGAAAAAATAAAGGCGTTGATATAAAATAGATTAAAATAAAAATTTGACTAATCGCCGACTTCTCACCTCTTAACAGAAAGCATTCTACCTCGAGAAAAACCTGCAGTCATAGAATGAAATACATCCAAAGAAAATCAGAGACAGAAGGTTAATATATTACATTAAGTTTTCGATGGTGGACACAATATGTAGAAATAAATAGATAAGAACAGTACCAAAAATATATAATATAATATGATGAATATATAATATGATTAAGCATGAATAATCGATTTAAAAATGTAGAGAAAGGGGATATCGCTAACTGGAGGGACTATAATTGAACATAAAAAGTTTGATTACATGGAACTATGTGATTTAATAAAATAATAATGGAAAACTCATCTCTACGTTTAGAGTGTAAATAGCTACACCCGGGGATAAGGAGTTTTACATTTTCATAAAACTGAAGATGATAGTCATTTAAGAAAACTTATTGAATATATTGATATGTTTTATGTGTAAACAGAGTAAATTTACTTTTATTAAGGGGTTGACCTCTAAAAATATCTTTTGAAGTGCATTAGATAAGACATTAGGAGCAGAATTAATCTCTGTAATTGAATCCTTCCAAGGATGCCCATATGGCAAATTTCAGGGGTATACAAACTTAAATAAATTATAATGTTTTATATTTAGGTACTACTACAGTTTTAACAAAAACCCACTGTCGAAGTGAAGAGAGTGAAGAGACATGTTCCTTTCTTTACTCCCCAATGAATGCCCATGAATCATCTAATAACATTTAAAAAAAAACAATAATATCATCAGTGTAAAAGAAACTGGTGTTATTATTATTAGAGAGAGTATTAAGTTGTATTGGACTGAGGTAACACCTTGTATAAGCCTCTTAATCATAACATAAATTAGAGGGCTAAATCCTTCAAAATTAATTATCCCTCTTAAATGGTTTGTATTTAATAGATACAGTTTTTACAGCATAGCCACATATGCAAAGAAGTAGCAGAGGTAAAGTAGCAATGTTTATTTTTTGCTTATTTGTTCTTTTTGAAAGCCAGGTCTCACAAAACCTTAATTACTATCATACTCCCCTCACCAAATTTAAAACTGAAATTTCACCTATGCTCTTAATGTACCTAAGTTATACAAACTTCTTTTTTCACGGATGGCGATTCGATATTATAGTAGTCGTATCTATACATTATCATCGAATATCGATATTATTTCTAATAAGTAGGTAATAAATAATATAAAACTATATTTGTCTATTTTAACATGACATATTTTGCTGTTTACATAATTTTTATAAAATTATATTGGTAAATATATTCAAATTTAAATAAATCTACGTTCAATTTGTATGTGCGTAAAAATGATTTTTAGCATTGTTAACCTCCATAACTATATAAATACTAAAGATGGTTAAAACAAATATTAACGTTCAGTATAATTGAAAATAAATAGAGAAACGATAAAATTAAGGAATTGTAGGAAGCCCTAGTGTTTCCAATGTATTTCATTTTTTATTTTTTTGCTGGCATCAATTTATTCTTATTTGTCAGAATAATATTTTTATATCAATATACCTACTGCATCATTATTATCGCGAACCTGTCAGTAGAGTACTATATTATATAGGTACTCATGTTCTACTATCGTATATACAGACTTAAAAAGTATTCCGATTACTTTTTAAATACTTTTTTTTTGAAAGTATTTAATATAATACTCCAAATACTTTTTAAAGTGCAATCACATTTATAAAAAAAAATTATGTTATTTTTTCTTCAGTATAAATTGTATTTATGTATATAAGTACATAATATTTTATAGTATATTATATTATCTTATTTTGTTATCAACTATATTTAGTGGGACAGTTATGTTATTTTCCAATTTTCAATTATGTTGATTTAAATAATAATAATTTGTATTCATAATATAAATAGTTTTAATATAGTATTTTATTTTAATAAATTAAGTAATTACAGTAGAATAATATACGATCTCATATAAGTATATAATACTAATTATTACAAAATATATATTTTATTAATAATACAATGATTTTTTATTCAATTTTACAAAAAAAAAAAATTCCTACTCACTTATTACTTAAATGAATCACACCATATTAAACTTTAATATTAAAATTTCAAAATCAATTGTATTATTATATTCATTTACATGGAAAAAAATGATTAATTATAATAATATTATAATTAGATAATATTTTTGTTATTGAAATACAGTAAAAAAAAAAAGTATTCTAAAAATACTTACTTATACTATATACTTGAGAAATACTATAATCATAAAGTATTCGAATACATATTGTGAATACTATTTTTAGCATTCGGAATATGTATTCGAAATAATTTTAAAAAGTATTTTACCCAAGTCTACGTATATAATATATTTATAGAAAGAGTTAAAAGTTATATGATACAAAAATTTATCAAAATAAAATTACTTAATTATTTTTAACAACAAACTATTTTATTAAAAATGTGTAATGAATTGGACGGGATACATTTACAGTGATAACATATAGAAACTGTAAAAATTGATTACTAGAATGATAGAATGTAATATGTGGTTGTATATATAAAAAAATAAACAATAAATTTACTATCGTGTTCACAGTTCACTACAGTTTATAAGAAAGGAAAATAGTCAGGTACCTATAATGTATATTTTAACGAAAAAAATATGTTGTTTAAATCAAAAAATATCTAGGATATATAACTAAAATTGATTATTTTTCAAGTATATAAACCTAATTTGCACAGTTATGTTTAAAATTCACACAACTTTGTGTGAAAAAACTACTACAACTCGGTATTTACTTATAAACGCACACGTTCGCATCATTAATGTATAATTTAATATATATTGACCATATGAAATGTCTGCAGTACATACCTATATACAGGTATACGAAAAACGTTGAAAAAAACTTAATAATAAATCATACGCAATATGTATATATAAATGCCATCTTTAAAAGTATAATATTTAATAGATTGGTATTATTCGTTAATAGTGTAATTTTCAATTTTAATATAATATCGTTAGTAAAATAAATCAACAGGTAGTAAATATAATATGTACCTATTCACGATTCGCTTACAATATATAGGTAAATTATGTATTTATAATTAAATATATAGGTACATACATTTTAGCAACACATGCATGCATTTCGAATTTATTTTTTATTTGATGCCGAAAACACATATACAATAATAGATTCTCAAAAATGCATAGGTACCTACTATTAACATGAAAATCGTTGACTTCCAAAACCGCTATTAAAAAATTAATTAATTTTATCCTAAAATTGCAATATTTACATGATTTTTTTATTTTTTATCTGAAGATTATGTATAATAATCAAATGTTGACCATCGTTTAGTTTAAATGTTTAATTATGAAGTTATGATGAAAGAACCTTTTTTTTTTTTAAATATAAATTTTCATTTTAGTTCAAAATCACCAAAGTTAAAATTTTAGAAATATTTTTGAAATGAACAGTTTTTAATTAACGTTTTTACAAATATAAAAATTCACATAATAGACTTTATTTACAAAATTAAAAATTTTTTTTTTCGTATACAACCAATTTTGGCATGAATGCGTATATAATATAAGTACTTGGTACCTATAACATACAATTTTATATAAATTACTAATTCTGATGTAATAAAACCAAGATTTCTGGTTTCTGATTTTAGAGATGTTATTTTATCGGAAAAATTATAATATTCAAGATTTTTTCATATTCTTGTTCTCCACAACTTTCCAAAATATATTCTTTAAAAATTTATTACCTATTGATTTTAGAATAAATTTTTTAATTTAATAATTTACGGTTCTGCATGTATCTATAAATTAAGTACTGAACAAAACAATACAGCAATTAAAAATTAATTTCAATAGTAAATCATTATTTTTTAACATTAAAAGTAAAGTAATTGTTTTAATTAATTAATTAAATAATTTTAAAAATATAACAAGTAATTGTAATTTCATTACTTTTAAAAAGTAATTTTCCCAAAACTGAATCTGTTGCCTACATTTCAGTAATTCTTCTCAATTACTCTAGAATTCAGGTATATTCCTTTGAATCACCAATATAATATAATATATAATACGAATATAAGTATTATAAACTTGATATTTTAAAAACTAAAAAATACTTACTGAAACCATTTATAAATGTTTATACAATATGTTTGTTATCTTTCAAGAATATAATGTTTATTTCCGAGTTTAAAGTAGCTCTGAATAAATAGTTACAAGAGAGACATTGCCTAATATTATTAGGGATTTATAATATTTGTCCATTCTAGATTCTGAGCGAAGCGAAAAATGTATTGGTTTTCACATGATGTGTATTTTATACGTTTGTATATTTTTTTTGGAGGCATAAATAAATAGTCTAGCAGGAGTTTTGGAGTAAAGAGCATTTTTGATAGTAAATTGTTTCTAGTATGTAATTTTAATATGTCATTTTTCGATTTTTCTAGTCATTTTATTAAGTGTAAAGAAAAAATACCTTTTATAACGAAAATATTTTATAAGTGAATGGGAAATAACAAAATAACAAATATAATTAACATGTTTATCTATTTATTTACTAATATTATACCGAAATTCGTCCAAATTGATTTTTTCAGATGCAATTTTATTTATCTTTGCTTTCAAATTTAAAATAAAAATAATAATAATGCACCATCCTGATCGAAATGATGATGGTCCAATTTTAATATTTTTTTTTTGCTGGAAAATCGTTTAGTTCAGAGATACAATTTTTCCCCAAACATAATTTGGTCTAATAAAATAGTTAGTACAAAGACATTTCCAACAAATAAATTATATTTCATATATACATTCTAGCTTTTGATGGAAATAATGATGGTATCAATTGTCATCCTTTGATATATATATATCATTACATATACGACACATGTGTGTCACTTTCATATAATTAGAAAAATCGATATCATCATATTTATTTTGTATATTAAATTATTATAATATGTACCTCGATTATCTTCTAACGGTAATGGTTGATGATAAATTTAAGGTCGATTTTCTTTGATGTGCGCATTTTGTAAGTCTTTTTATGTTATTAACCGCATTATTTCACATCGTCATGTTAAAAATGTCTATGTCAAGTTCATGTTTATTTCAGTGCGCTTTCCTCAAACCATATTTATATTAATTTGTATAGTACTAGAATGGAATAAGTACAGTGCTGGTATGAAAATTTTTGGAGCCTGGTGCAGGGTCTCCTCTTACACTGGCACCGAATAAGTTTATCCAGTTTTTCTTACTATTTATGTAATTTCTAGACGAATATATAGATATTTTCCATAAATGTACCGTAAACAGTAAATAGTTACATAAATTGGCAAGGGATTAAGATAAATATACAACAGGAATTACAAATAACATGTTCTCCAGAATACATAAATGTATACGCGTATTATTTCTATTGAAAGAATGGTGATGATATACTTATATACTTATTAAAAAATAATAATGATTTTCCTTTAATAGATCAAACTATTTGTAACTTCTTAAACGTTGAAAATATTTTTTAATTTTTGCTGGTTAATAATTATTATTTTTTTTTTGTATGATTATTAAATTATTAGTAACTTTTACTCAAGTTTTGAGGAGTTTAGATTATAAATGTAATATTATCAAATATAACCAAATTTCCCGGCTTTGGCCATGAACAATATCATTGTTTAATTTATATTTACATGTGTACTGGAGGTTTCAAAACATTCTCGTCTGATGGATAGCCACATAATATATATTTCACCATTAACTATGGAATTTCTTAAGTATTTTAAACCAATTATTGTACAAATATGACTTACTATTTTATGATATTAGCATGAATATTGTCCATGCAAGAAACATTCTAATACTATGAAATTAACACTAAAATCGGTCGTTTTCACCACACTTTCTTCCCATTCCTATAGGTACTAGGACTGTCTTACCCACACAGTATTTTTTTCCAAATAGTATGACATATGCGCACAAAGTTTGATTGAAATTTCTTCAGACGTTCCAAGGTTATAGTGGAACATACACACAAACTCACATCTAGCTGAATTACCAGGTTTTACCCGTGAACAGTTTTGCCTAGTTTAAGAGGAGTTAAGGGATGTGAAATATAATATTATCAAATATAAATAAATATTATAATTCTACAATCTTGTCCAAGAATTTAGTCTAGGCATTGAAAAAAAATTGAATACCACTTCCTCCTTTCTTTCCATTAATGGAATATTTTCAGAAAATTTCAGCTTTCTACGATCAGAAGTTTGATCTAGGCGTTGACTAAATGGATATAAATATAAATATAAGGACAAAAAGTTAATTTGGATATTTTTTTAATGAACAAATTATGTGTTATGGATTAATTTATTCCCGATATAAAAACACGGTAAAAAAATGTATTTGGACATAATAATTGGGGAAAAGATATTATTGGACAATTATAATTAAACAAAACTGTACTAACCAAATAAATCATAATAAATATATACAAATAAATACATTTGTATTTAATTGAAATTAATTTATAAATAAACATTTGGTAACTATGATTTTTTTGGTAGGGGAAGTCAGGAAAAAAATCTTCGATAGTTAATTATTGGTAACTATGCAGAATTTAAATTAAAAATTATTTATATTTTTAGAGGATGGATGGACTGAATACGAGTAGACGAAGAGACAGATAAAACGGGGATAATTTTTTAGAATAGAAACCTAAAATCTTAACTAAACATGAAAAAATTTTAATTGGTATTTCATTATACCATAATAATGAAACCCCAATTTATATTATATAACTTGATTTTAGGTGTCTATTATAAAAAATTTAAATCGTATATCATTGTTGTGTCTGTTTGCCCATCATTCCGTTCGTCCATCTCTTAAAAAATACTAAAATATTTTTGATTCATGACTATTTTTGCTGAAACAACCAATATTATTGATTTATAAACAAATAATATAATTCTAATTTTGAATTTAAATTAGTTATAGACTGTAGTTCCTAATATTGACGTAAAAATATTTTTCTTTAATATTAGATAATATTATTTATATACATATTGTTCTTGAATTTATTTTCTACATGCTTTTTATTGTTGTTGATTTTTTTTAATAATTAAAATATAAATTTGAAATCCTTACATGCTCGATGAGTGTAGTTTTCATCCCTATTTGTTTTATTAAGGTATTTAAGAACTAATAACATAAACGTTAAAATTAAATTATTAGGACACTAAATTCTGTAAAGTAAATTTTTGTGAAATTTCAAGAAAAATAAAAATCAAGTTATTTATAAAGATTTTAATATATTTTAAAAGTAGTTTTTAAATATTCCTGTGCCTATACCATTTTTTATTGTTGTGTAATCACGATATTTTTTTAAAAAATATATCTACGAAATTGAAAATAAATTATTCCAGATTGATTTTAGAGCCAAAACACCTATTATTAAACTTAAAAAAAAACAATATTTCCAAGTGTAGCTCGGAGCTTTTTTTTAATATTCCAAATACGACGTGCAATATATTACTTATAAGTGAACAACCTTTTTTTTAGCATATTTACACAATTGTAACTCTTTTGGAAATTGATTTTTCGAAAAAAGTGCTCCGAGGTGCACTCGAAAATGTTGTTATATTTAAATTTGATAATAGGTGATTTGGCTCTAAATTTACTCTGATCAAAGTTGTTTTCATTCTTAGTAAGTTAATTTTATTATTTCTTAGTGTTTTTCACCTATATAGCGTCCACTTAATATTATATAGATAGACTTGTTGAGTGATAAGTGAGAATAATGAGTTATCGCCGATTTATATTTACTTTGATTTTTGACTTATGATTTTTTTTAAATTTAATCAATTCAAAATAATCAGTTTTGGTGCTTAATAAATTATGCCTACCAAGTACTAAGTATTTCACAGTATTTAGTATCATAATTTTTTCATATAAGAAAGGGTGTAAGAGGATATATACCCCTAGAGCAAGTCCGTTACTATAGAAATAACGACAATTGAAATCTCGACATGTCGAAATTCCGACTTGTCAAAATTTCGATAGATCGAAATCCCCACAATACTTGTGTATAAAATTAAGAATAACTGCTTTATAAATGTTTCACATTCGGAATTCCAGAAATAAGGAACACAGCATGCTTTTTTCATTTGTCTCAAAATGCATGAAAGAAAAATTCAGCATTAGGATTAACAACTTGTTATGGGACAAATGAAGAATACAACTTGAAGATTTGTTAAATGCTTGCTCTGGCATCTTATCACCGGAAGATATACCTACTGTATTCGACGAACTCAAGCTAAAAATGCGTCAAAAAGCAGAAGATATTGTATAATGGTTTGTGAATAACTATATACATTAGTTTTTCGTAATTTGAGAAATCGTAATACAGTACGCCCAAAACCCCTATTTCCACGGAATCTTTGGATAGCTGATCGACCAAGGAATCCCACAAAATATTGTTGAACACCACGAAATAATCGAATAATTTTAAAAGAAAAAGCAACAGGTGGAATTTTAGGTAGAGGGTATTCTGCGAGGTGAACAACGGCCACCGCTCAAGAAGAATTATAAATTTATGAAGATTATAAAAACTGGGAATATAAATGAAATAATAATATATGATATTATATAGAAAACTGTCTCTGTACGACTACCAACTCTTTCTGTTTGTGTCAATTGGAATAAATAGGTACTATGGAACTTTGACGATATTAAATACATTTACCGTGAAATATAATGGATATAAAAAAATATAGTACACTCCTATACATACTCCGTGAAGTTGCTCAAATTTAATTTTGTGAATTCTGTTTAAACAGCGTAATACCCATGATAAATTAATAATAAAAATTATATTTGTTAATATTTAATATAAATTTAACTGATTCTATCTGGTTCTCACACAAAAATTTTAATTAAATTAAAATTGTGAGAAATACTACAGAAGTTTTGAAGATTTGAAATGCAATTTGGTACTGTGAAAATATAAAAACGTTAGTAGGTATCTAACCTGACCTAACCTAACCTAACTTAAACCTACTCCGTGTAAAGTATCGTAATATTTGCTGGATGAAATTTACATAATTTTAAATCAAAATATATATTATTATGTACTATATCGATATATATATGTAGAACCTAATGTATCCTATATAGTATATTATGTATATTATAGCTTAGACGTATATTTCCATACATTGTATATAGATATATAAATATATAATAAGTGTATATAGATAAAAACTAAATTTATTTAAATCTATACTAATATATAGTTTAAATATTTATAGTTACCAATGTAATTAAAATATACAATTCTGAGAACTATATTATTTATAGTTTGTCTCCAAAGCCCAAAGAAAAATAAAATTTTAAAGAAAAATTAACGAATTAAATCCCGTGATCGGCAATATAATTACTACATAATCTTTCATTTTTACGACTTCGTCGTAGTACATATACAGGTGATTGATTCTGACGTTATTTTATAACTAAAAATTTAGACTTTCTTTACGCTTAAGGAAACTACTAGGGAAATTTAAAAAATGACCTTTAAAAAATACCAACTAGAATTAATTTTCCATGAAAAATCACTATATTCTTAAATTTAAACCATCTACTAAACTCTTGTCCTAAAATTACTCACGGAAAAAGATAGAAATCGTATACACAAGTACCCACTGAGAAGTATAATAATATTTTTTTTTTTAATAAGTAGATAAGTAGTATATCAGGTGGATTAAAAATATCCAGTATTTTATTTTCGGGATTTCGACCTGTCAGGATTTTGACATGTCGGGATTTTGAATTCGTTCCCCCTAGAGCTTTTTTTAATCTGTTAACATTAATAATACAATTTCGATGTTTATAACAAAATATCTTATTCATCAAGTTCGAGAATTGTGACTTTAATTTCTAAAATCCGAGTTAAATTTCATGAATCATTAATTCATTCATAACTTATAAGTTGATCACAATATTAGGTTTTGAAACTATATTTTTCGTCAAAATAACTACCTAGAAAATATAAAATGAAACTAGTTTTGGATTGATTATTTATATATAGTTGACATTTTTGAGAGTTTCTCCCTATTTTGTAACGAACAGAAAAAAACTAAAAAAAACCGAAAATAATTTTAAAGTTAGACGTTGAATGGAATAAACTTTAGTATAATACTATAATCTATTAGTAAAATTTTTTATAAAATAAACAGTTGATAATATGTATATTCGTATATATACATTCTTTATCTTATAAAAGTTATTACTATAGTTATAGGCTTGCAAAAAAATTTCAAACAAGGGACAAACTATTTATTTATGACAATCATGTTTAGATGTTGTTTACACGGTTATAACATTAAATGATTAAACCTTTGGAAAGTTCAACCCATTTTATAATGCATTTGTATACATGTGTATACATTTTATCAGTGGAGAATGACCCGCAACATTTGCGGAATCGCGTAGATTTTTGTAATAATTTATATTACATACAAGAATACACGATACCGCAAATGGCGTAATTATATATACGATTCCACATGATTTTAAATGCAATGTTTCCAACGTTTGCTCTCAATACGATATGTACCTATATAATTAATTATATTATAATTTATATTTTATAAGCAAAAATAACTCGGGAGAACCTAGGCAAAAAACGAGTGTCAAAGCGGTAGTAGTTGATGATAACATATTAATTATCTTTATTATCCCATATAGATACCTAATATGTGACAGTTATTATACTTAAAAACTTAGACAACAGCATTATTATTTTACTCTTTAATAAATGATAATAATTTTTGATAATATTTTCGGTGCATACCAGAATTTATAGTGGAAAATGAAAATGTGTACCAGTGCAACTGGTGGAGTTAGGTGAACACTACTATGAGTTAATTATTAAATTAGTTATCATTTATATTGATACATATATAAATACTCTGTCCAGCGAGAGAACGCGCCAATTCTGCACATGCAGTCTGACAATCGAACGACTACCGAGGTCCCATTTACACCTCTCTAACGATCCAATCACCCCGACGGTGGCCGATAGAGAAGACGGCAACGCTCGGTGTGTGATACCATTATACGCGACAATTATTATTTTATGCCTATGTTTTTTCGTATTAATCGAAAACCTATTGATATTGCCGCCCGTCAGCTCCTATACGGAATAACGTAAAAATGTTCACAGTACTTTTAGCAGGGCCACAGAATATACAGAAGGGAAACTGCCGACATTTTGAAATTGCTACAAGTAATCATTCTACATCAGTAGGAAATTCCCATTATTCTATAAGATTTGGCCATACTGTTTATGAAGCATGTTTATTGTAAAGCTGATAATATCGATTTTCTGTGATATCCTCATTCATAATGTAAACATAAAAACTTTTATGGAAAATAAAAATTCTTCTCCACCCTCCCACAACAGTTTTTGAACAGTTTTAGACAGACAAGTACACAACGTTGCTGAGAATTGTGTTTTGAAATTTTTTAAATTTAAATTTAAATTTTCAAAATGACAAGTTACGATAGTGGACATTCGATGTACACTGAATTATTGTTATTTTGTGTACAACAAGAATTCTGTTGGAAAAAAAAAATCATTTTTTTAGTTCCCCTGAAAATACTATAAGGTAAGAAATATTTGCTATAATAACCACTTTTATAATAATATATTTCTTTATTTTCAAGGTGTACTCTGTAGATTGAAAAATGTAATCCTGTTTGTTTACCAAACACAGATACTAGTGATATTGCAAAAAATTATCAGTCGTATTCACTAAATTTTGAGAATAATATCTATATTTATATAATATCAAAAGAATAGGCTTTTTCCACTTGCAATAGGTACCGACTTTATTTAAAAGTAAGTTAGAGAATAATTATTATAATAAATTACTATTACTACTATGAATTATTATTAATTACTTATATATATAATATATTTGTTATTATTATTTTATAGTAATGTATATTTCTTTTCTGTTCATGCTACTGAATACGGGTGTTGTTTAAACTAATTTAACCACTATCGCTAATCCTGTCCAATGTCAAATGTTTCACAATCAAGACATTATTCTTCCATACTTTTGTCTTTTTGATTTTTTCCATCATAATTGACTGGAGAATATTGTACTTAAGACCACCAGTGATGGGAAAGAACACGTTAAATTTTCAAAAAATTAACTTGAACTAGTCTTTATCTCTAGTTCATATATGTATAGAACTTGAACTTCAACTAGTTCATTTTTAAAAAGAATATTCCCATCACTGAAGACCATCCAAGAAATGTCTTTTCATTGTTTTAATATATTTATCAATATAGGTCCTGTCGTTTTCATTAGTTGTAGCATTTCTGATTTTTTCGTTCTCCATGTTCATGGGATGTTTATTACTATTCTTTAGCACTACATTTGAAATGCTGTGATCCGGTTTTCTACACTCTTGGCAGTATAGATTATTTTATAGTTAAGTTCAAATTCATTATTTTTTTAAAATTATATACCTATTTTATTTTTCAGATTTTTTGCGTCATCATCAACAAGATTTGAGGCATTATCAGTTGGTAGTCAGACTCCAAGTCTTTGGTCCTAAGGAATACGGCTTATTTTACAGGTTAATTTTTTCTATTCTGATATCTATTCAATATCTATATTGTATTTAATTCATGTAAACCAATAAAATGTTATCTTTGAAAATATTGTAAAACTTTACAAATTTTAAATACCTCACACATACAATTTATTGTATGTATATTTATGACGATTATTACTTTGTGTACAGGTATATAGTTTTAAGTACCTTTTTTTTTATTATTATGTTAATGTTATTTTTTATTAATGTTGAAATAAAAGAAGGTATCCTACATAATTTAGTTTATAGGCATTTTGTTTATGTTAAGACGGTTGTCCAGAGACTTGTTTTATGTTTTCTGGGATATTTACTATCCCATAAATTATTATTATTTAATAAGTATTATTGTTTATAAAAGTATGTATTGTTTTTGTAAATATGTTCTTAAATATATATTGTAATTTAATGTATTTTATTATTTTATATGCATTTATCTATACCTTATTATAATTATTCAAGATTTCGTTCTCAATTCAGTAAGTAATAAAACAATTCCTATAGAAATGAGGTAATTTACCTATAATAACTGTTATCCAAATGCTTTCCACAGGTTATGAATACCCAGACTGAAATTCAATGACTTATTGTACCTACACTGTGTGTTTTAAACATTCATTGAACTATGTAATGTGTAATGTATATTCGTAACAATAGTAAAAATGTAACTAAGCTATTATTTATTAATTTAAAATTGCATTATTATTAATTGTCTTCTATAACATTTTTATATTTATAGAAGCCATAAATATATTAATCTAAAAAGTATAAAAATTATAATTTAGTGAAATGTAAAAAAAAATGCATTTATTTTAGTATAATATATAGGTACCTACTCTATAACTTAGTAAATACTTTTTATTCCAGTTTTATTAAAGAGGACACAATTTCTAGATAAAATAATTTCTTTATTTACTAAAAAAAATTTTTTTTGTAAACAAACTGTTATCACCTTGAGCGACATTTCTATATTATTCTATACTAGTAGCAACACGATAAACAGTAGCCACTGGTAGGATCGTCGTCGTCATTATCGCGCTGGACGTCCGAGTGTGCTGTTGGTCACTTGACGTTCTAGATGGGAACATTATGGTTGGGCACACACGGAAATGCGTGAAACCAGACCGATTTTGGTCAGCTCGCGGCGCGTTCTCTCGCTAGACAGAGTGTAGTGTAATACTACCTGCAAGTGTATAGTGTAAATTAATTAAATATATGAAAAACGCTATAAGATTATATTGTCTTATTGTGATTGAAACACAGTAACAAGATAACAATTAAATACATATAATAATGGTTGTAGCACAGAATACATTAATTTTGTGGTAATAACAATGCATTTTCTATCCTAGTAGGTACGAATTATCATCATTGAATTTAATATATTCTGTAATTTTGAGTTATGATAAAAAATACATATATATTGTAATATATTGCAATTTATATGGTCGTGTAAGAATATAATATTTGTAGTATCTATTTATTTTCTATTATTTATAGTATTATACGAGTATACATGCGGTCCATGTCCCCATAACCACCTATCTTAAATTTTTAATTCAAACACGAAGCATTCGATTGTTTTAGGCTTGTGTCGATTGTGCCGTCATTCTCGCCGTTTGTATTCAAAATCCCTTTCCAAGTTATCCTCGATATACCTTAGGCGATGTTGGAGACATGCTAGCACTGACCATTTCTGCAATCGAATTACAAACCAGGACTAAAAACAGCTCAAACGAAAGCACCGGTTTTAACTCAATTGTAGAAATGGGTGGTGCTAGCATATCCCCAGCATCGCGCAAGATATATCATGGATAGCTTGAGAAGGGATTGATCACAAAAGAAAATGAATGACAACACAATCCAGCACAAGCGTAACACAAACGAATGCTTCGCGTTTGAATTAAAAATTCGAGATAGGTGGTGATGGGGACATGGACCTGTATGCATAGGTATACTCATTTCTCAAGCCTCAAAGCCTCAAACCAATGCGACGTATAAAATTCTGTCGCTTGTATAGGTATCTATGTTAACAAGTATATAAAACCTTGCATTTAAAATTTTGCAGAATTGTGTTGTAGCCGAATCAGCTATTCGATATATCTTGATATTTTTAAAAAACAATTTCTTTGCACTTTAATTTTTAAAACATTTTAAAATACCAATTTTTTTTGTATTGAATGTTTTCAATATTTTTTTTTTCTTGATTATTCATGTTTAAAATTCTTTGAGTTTTTTTACAATATCATGATTTTTATATTGAAAAATCCCTCCTCCCAAGTATAACAGTATAAATATTAAATAATAATATGCTCGAGATGCCCAAATTTATTTATTACTTTAAAATAGCAATATTATGTATTAAAATAAAATTATACTACTGTCATCTATAATCTAAATATATTCATAGTAGATATATATTGAGCCTTAATTTATATTTATAAGTTACAAATATAGCAAGCAGCATCACATTTTTAAACTAATATATCCAAATAAGTACATAACAAAATAATCAAGTTTCTAATGAGTTCAATGCTGCCATCTTTTTATCATATACATAGATATAATATTATACTATAATAGTATATCTATGTATTAAAAATATATCAACATAATATAACGACATATTTAAAATAGTGTATACCTAAACCGGTGTTTTTTACCCAGCACCTAGCGAATTGAATTATTTTTTGGACCTCGATTTTACCTAATAAGAAACCTTTCTATGAGTGTATGTGTAAAACTTTGGCAGAATCCCAATATAATAATTTGGTCAAAATAACAAAAAAAAAAAAAAAATAACAAAAATTAATGAATTAAAACTCAATAAATAAATTCAATGTTTTTATATTGATGAGATACATTACAAAAAATATTTTATTCCATATTATATCCACTGATAACCGTATTGATTTTTCAATATCATATAACAGTTCAATTTAATCCAAATTAAAAGATATGTATATTATTACCTACTATACTTAATATAATATTTGTACAAAGAAATAATACTATAAATTTACCTATATATTCGTGAACCTACTATAATTTCTATTAAAAACTAGAATATTCATATTAAAATATTAGGTAGGTACTTACAGATTATCTTATATACTTAAAACAACAGTTTTTGATTAGTTTTGAAATAAGTAGGTTAGTTTTATGACTTTAAACCTTATTTTTTTTATATTTGCTCATCGTTATAACCGAATGTTCAAAATTGTTTTTGTTTACGTGAACATCAATGTCCGTAAAGAAATTGTCGGCGGCCCGCCGATTGGTAACCTTGACTTAGATAATGGCAGTGAGATTCTAAGACTACCTTGGTTACTCTTGTGGATTAACTCGACTACCACGTATTATGACAAAAACAAGGTCAAAGTGTCTATATTTTCTAAACTAGCCGTTATTTCGCAAAAAATTTTTTAGGTTAATACATAAACAAAACAATTAAGAATATGTGTATGGTACCTACATTTTTACAATAACTTATGATCTTTTAGAAATTACAAATTTTGAAAAAAAAACATGTTGTTAAACAACCCACACAAATAGTTTATACAGAAAATCATATAATATAACAAAGAAATTGATATATTTTGGAAATATTACGACAGAGAAACTCACAAGTAATCAAGATCAGTAAGTAGCTACCAAATATTATTTTATAATTGTAAAATTTAATCAGGAAATAAGCATCAATGATATAAATATATTACATATATAGATACAATTATATATATATATATATATATATATATATGATATATACAAATTATATATAGATATATAAACTTATATTCAAGGAGTGAACAGTTTTTAAAAAATACGCACAAACTACAAAAGATATTAATTCCGACTTTTTATTCATTATAACTAGAACTAAAATTAAAATTCCAAATTCAATATTTTTTGCTGATATTATGTCAATGATTTTTAACTCCAAAATTTAACTCATACATAAGACAATTAAAAAAAAAAAATGCAATTTTATTTTGCTTTTTTAGGCATTTTATTCTTGTCAAATGAAAATGTTCCTATATTGTAATAAGATAATGACTTATTTTTGAAATATAATCTAAAGAAACTTTTCATACTGTTTTTTGTAATTTTTCTTGTTATAGGTATCATATACTGCTCATATTTTCTCATCGTTTATAATCTAAATAAAACCGTTATATAGGTAGTAGGTACCGTGCGATTGAAGGGCAAGTCACCGAAATTTGAATAATAAAACAAAATTAATTGATTAGCTAGTTTTAAATATATTATAATTATGTTTATTTGGTGTAAATATATATTATTTTAAATAAAAACAAAGAGTCTTAAAGGTATATCCAACCATTTAATTTTCTATTACCTTTGTAGTTAATACATCTATAATAGTAGGTAGGTACTTGTATAATATACTGGCTTACATTTATAATATTACTATTATTTATACGTATTTATATTGACCAATATTAAAATTTTTTGATTTATTAGGTTTCAAAATTCATAATATTTTGTAAAATCTGTTTATTTTAATCACCATTAAAAATATTAAGATATATTAAAAAAAACTCAATATAATATGTATATATTATAATCGTTTTTAAGAATTAAAGTCGGTTAATTTTTTAATGTACTGTGATAGACCCACGTTTTGAAATATATGAATTTATTGGTCGCTAGACGCTGTATGACTTACGTATGCGTGTGTACCAAGTAGGCCGAAATTAAGATTCACTGTAGCATATATTACTTATGATAGGTTTCATATTTATTCAAATCAGATGCTATAGGTATAGGTATTAAATTTACAGCAATCCGAAAATAGTAGATACCGGAAACGCGTGGTTCTACCGAATTTTTAGATAATTCTATCGAATTATCCTTTGAGAGTATATATAGGATAAATAGAGCGTATTTTGTACAAGATCTTATATTATATTAAGAAGGCTTCACCGTGAAATATTTTGAATTAAATAATTTTATCCTGTACTAAAATTTAAATTTGCAGACTATTTTAATTTTAAAATGTACAATTATTATAGTGTTTAAAAAAAAACAGAATTATATTATTAGGATACAGTCGCAAATACTTATAACAATTTTTCTAAACGAGTGTGCTATGCGTTTGTGCAAACACGAATAATTCTTTAGATATTGTTATTATAAATTTATATTTAATCTGTATATATATATATCAAGAGATTATTCTAGCAAATAATTCATATTCAAATTCAGATTAAAGTGTTAATACTATATTATTATATTATTCATATCGTATTAATAATTGTTTAAATGTATTGATTTACTCTTTTAATAAACAAAATAAAAGTTTATTTTAAGGCGGCTTGCAGGCAAGTTTTACACGCAAAAAAGACCTATTTTTTGTCCATCGTAGCGATCAATTAAATAGTCCAACTCTATAATTTTATTTGACCTTTTTGATTATAAAATTTTTTTTCAATTTATTTTATAAAATTACTAAAATTAAATATTTAAATAATGGATACAAAAATGGAAAAATAAAAAAAACCTATTAAAAATTAATTTGTTTATAAATTAAAATCTGTTTTTAAAATCCAAATTGGATTAAATGATAAATCGCTACGAATGCTACGATGGACAAAATATAGACGCGCGTATGTGTGCACATATGACATTTTCGAATTATTTAAAAAATGGCTTTACATAGCTGCTTAAAATTAACCCGCAGATAGCCGCCTTAATTTATTTATTTTATAGTATATAAATGTCATTATATATAACAATTTAACCTGTTGGATATGTTTAAAAATGTTGAATGGAAGTACATAATATATGGTCGGTCTGTTAATACTATTTTGTCTCGATTATGGGTATTGGTTTACCACTTTACTAATATATTTTTTAGGTAATATACTTTTACATTGAATTTTGGTTTTAAATTCTAATGTGGATGAAATGAATATTATATTTAAATCAAAAATAATAACAGTCAAAGATTTGTTTGAATTTTCAAAATTATATAATATACATAATTACTTACATATATGTTTGTGTCACGAAAAAAAAGAAGTATTTTAAGTGTTATATACTGTAGAATAATCACTGTAGTTACCTATAATTTATTAGTTTATATTTTTACATTCATTTGAAAATCATCTAAATAGTTTTGTGATAATCAGATAATCATCAGATCAGATTTTTGTATTTTAAGTAATAACAAATAAAAATAATGTTTATTTATTTTAACTGACAAAGTATAATTTTAGATCTTGAGAGTATTGAGGAATATATCTATTTAAAATTATTATTAGTTTATAATATTGTTTTATGTATCTATACACAGAAAGGGTCAAGTAGAAGTTTCTAAATAAAACACTTCCATATATATATATTTTTTTTTACACTTTTAGGTAGAAGAAATTGAGAAGGAGTTTTGGTGTAAAAAGATTTCTTATACCTAAGAAAATTTATAAGAATTGGTAGTTTGGTACTTAAGAAATGTCAATTTTCGATATTCTCAATGGTCTCAACCCTGATTTTTAATGGGCTCTAGAGATAGGTTAGAGAGATTATATACCTAGTTAATTTTTAGATTAATTAATGAAAATCGACCAATTAAAAAATATTTAAATACATTTATAAAATAAATTGTATGTGATCCAATGTCACTATCATTTTTTATTGATGTTTTTTATGTGTTTATAAAATTGTATTTAAAATATTATTTTTAAATTTATCATTTTTATCAACTTTAGAGTATAGACTATCGTAGAGAGACAAAACAAAAAATAAATTTTAAAGAATAATATTATCTAAAACCCTATATATAACCAATTTATCAATAAATTAATACATCGAATAACGTGAAAAATGACTATATTATGTAGAGCACTATTGTTATTGTATCATATAATTTCTAACATGTTTGAAAGTTGATAAAAGTTATAATATAAGTTTTTCATTAATAATGTGTGGCTGTGACGTTCTTTTAAACTCAAAGAAAAATGATCGAAAACAACCGAAAATCGTTATAAATTGTGCAATAATATTATTTTGCTAAATTTTGCTTAAAATCGATTTTTAATGTTATGATTCATCTTTGCTTTAAAACTTAAAAGAATATTAATATACGATCCTTTCAAAAGGGATCAAAGGGATGATTGACCATCTCCTTCCATCCGTGACCGGACAGATTATTTTAATACAGTTAATTGTAATTAACAAATACCTAGTAAATTATAATTTTATTTTCAATACATTGAAAATAACATTATGCGTAATTGCATATTTACGTATTGACTTTGTTTGGATCGTCCTGCATATCTGATTAATTAACGTACAATTTATAGTTTTAAATTTATATTTTATATTGAATTGCATTTTATCCTTGAATTACTTTTATTTTATTTTTTATTGACAATGTTTTCCTTATTTTGCAAATCCTTAGATTCTAAAGTTAATAGTAGGTATATATGTATATAATGGTTGCTGTTCGACCAAATTAACATTGTAATCCCACTTAATTGAACTATGAGATTGTGACAAAATAACGTACAAAGCACACTTCGGACGGACAAAAGAATATGTCTAAAAGATTAAAGAACGATAATATTAATAGCGTAGCATGGCAAATCTAGTATTTACGCTTGTTGAACGTAGGTACCTATACAAAGTAATTCATGGAGTATTCTATATTTAATTTTATATTTATATTTATGTATACAATATGGTGGATGGGAAGTAATTTACTTTTGTACAGTGTTCTCTGGCTCCATAAATCTTCAAAAGTCGAAATTATTTTCAAAATTAAAGTACTTTTGTAATTAATAATAATAGATTTTGAAATTATAAAATTATAAAAAGCATTTTAGAATCTACGAAATCGTAATTAAATTTCGCTCTTTAACTCTTTAGCAAAATGTTAAAAAAATAAAAATAAAAAAATTACCGCTTTTTTAAGTTGATAACGAGAGTAAAAATCGATTGTTTGAATACAAAATCCGAGTTTAAACTTGATATTTAGGAGATTGAAAATCTCGAGAATTTGAAGATTCGATGATTAAGTGATCAACTAAAATTATAATATTCGCCAATAAATTAGCGCAGTTAATATTTTCTCGGTTGGTATTACAACCTGAATAAATCAGAGGGTTTCGGGTGGTGAAGAAGCATAGGTCAATATAGCTAAGGATCTTTTTAGAATATAAATCTATCAAACCCTGTTTATTCGGGTTCGGTACGATATCCCGACAATCAAAATCCCGATAATCAAAATCCCGACAGGTCTAAATCCCGACAATTAAAACCCCGACAGTTAAAATCCCGACAATTGAAATCCCGATAGGTCGAAATCCCGACATGTCAAAATCCCGACAAGTCGAAATCCCGACAGATCGAAATCCCGACAATTCGGCACAGAATATTAATTGTTGTACTCGTGTATAAAAATAAGAATAACCATGGCGGAGGCGGCGAAATTATGACGTCACGTGTATATTTTGAATGCGTGTAGACGGCTAAATAATTGTCGTAGAAATGTTTAATGGTACCTATCTGTATTTTAATCACACTCAATACTATAATAATAGTTATATTTTTGAGTTGCTTGGTCCTTTAATGTGGGATTCCTATTGTAACGATGTGTATGGCGTATGCATTCATTATTTAAACTTTGTCAAATATATAATATGACACACAATTTATTAAAATAACAATTAAACTTTCTATTTACTTTTCACTATATGTATTTATAATGTTTAAAAATAAAATAAAATATTGGAATACAATTATTCTATACGTAGGTTTATTGGTATAAGTAATATCACGTAAATAATAATATAATATACCATAATTACAATTTAAAAAATCACTAATATGGTAATTATATATAAAACAAAATAAAGTAATATAATTTACGCCACTAAATAAATACATTCTTAATTATTAAAAAAAAAATTTACAATTAATCCTTCATACAATAATAGAATAGAATAGAATTATAGATTAATAGAATAAAAAACCATTATCAATAATATCCAATTCAGTATAATGAACCATATTATCATTTAAATTTCTCAACTCATACTAGAAATAAAAATTATAATTATGAGTATAATAAGCAACTATTCACGGAAAATTCTCTATTTGGAACTAATAATCAAAACTAGCCGACTGCAGACGTGTACTGGGTGATCGAGTATTGGTATGTCCCCCGGGTACCTTCTTTAGTTCTTATTTATAAGTATTACCATTGATTATATATGTATTATAGACGACAACCGATTTTTGATATAATATATATATATTATATTATAATAATATAATATTATTCCGATTAGAATACATATATTTTTTCATTATATTATATAATATTATCATATATAATATATATATATATATATATTATATATTATTAGTATAATCTACAGTAATAATAAAATTGTCAAATATATCCACTGAAGCTTCGCTCAGAATCTTTTTTTTTAGAAAGAAATGATTTATCATTGCTTTCAAATTCATAACATCCACCACCACTATCCTACCCAACTAGCAAAATGCTTGCACTCCCTACTGACCGGCTTTAATTTTATTTATTTACGGTTTGAAGGAAGTAATTCGAGAAATTATTTGTATTTAGTCGGCAACCAAAAAAGTTTATGCATTTTATTTTTTTGCTTATTTACATTTCAAAGATTTCGTCGGTATTTTTGAGGCACTTTCGCTCCCCTCCCCCACCATTAATAGTTACTTTAGGACGGCCCTGTATGGAACTCCGACTATATGAAATACATTTACCATGCTAAATAATTGGTATACCTCCATTTATATATTGTGTTGTGATTTGTATTTAAGGGGACGATAAATAATACATTTTTAAGGGGTTATGTATAAGTAATTTTTGTGCAATTTTAAAATATTCAGTGCCTTGTTGTTGGTTGGAATATAGATGTGTTGAGATTTCGAAATGTCGGGATTTTGATTTGTCGGGATTTCGACATGACGGGATTTTGATTTGTTGAGATTTTGATTATTGTCGGGATTTTGAATGCCTCCCGTTTATTCTATTTCCAGTTTATCGCAATCCTTTTGATATTGTTGAAAATTGTCTACTGTATGATATACATGTATATTTTTAATTTTATGGGAATTAAATAATTTGCCTATATAGGCTTCACGAAAATGTCGATAGCCTCAGGTCCCTGCGAGGAACCTTGAACGGTCCAGGAGAAAACGTTTGCAAAATTCGAATGTCTCAAACTGTTTACGTGAAAACAAAATCCATAAAAAGAGAAAGGATCCCCGTCCGCATAATACAATATTATATACAGTCTCATTATATATATATACATATATATTATAGGCCGAACCGCATAAACATATATTTAGGTGAATTTATGTCCTGCAAGCGTTTATTATGTACTAACGTTAAGCGTAGGTACCTATACCGTATATATATATATATATATATATATATTGGTGTAGTAGTGACATTGGTGGAACGCCGGGAGAAATCGATTTGCATGCGTTGGGGAGTGAAGAGAAAAAAAAATGGAATGAAATGGCTCCGGGGGAAACCGACAACACAAAACCGTACAGCTCGCAATTTCGCGTATTAGGCCTGCCATCGCCGCACGCCGCGCCGCCAGTATAGTAGGACTACGTTTATCGAACCAGAACCCATTCCCTCTCCGTGGCCCCGACCTGGCATTGTTTCAATGCCACCCCCCCCCCGGCGCCCCCCCTAAAACGCACACACGCACGCAATCCGCACGCACTAGCGCCGCGCCGCACGGCACACGATCGCCGGGCCTCCTAGCTATAGGCGCAGGACAGGCGAGCGAAGGGGCGGCGGGCGGGGTAGGGGAGGGCTATAGCCCGCCGAAGGCCAAACGTCGCAAGTCGACGATCCGTTTTTGCCCTTTCCTCTTCTACGTCAGCTTTGCCAAGGTACGGGTTTTTCCCGCGCAAGACCGCCGGTCGAAAATATAATACATATATATATATATATATATATATAACGTATCGTGACGCCCGCCGTCGTGTACCGTACAGTACATAATATTTTATTGTGTTCGACGTATACCTCTCTGTAATATTATATTACGTATCTACGTATTATGTACGACGTAAAATCCACGTACATAAGTACTATTCCTCGTACTCGCCTCTTGCCCAGTTCTTCACACTACGCCGTCATTACAACGCGATGTGTTGCGCCGATTTTCACGTACATATTTCCCATTTCTGGGACCAGCCACAACAGCCATATTATAATAGTGGTGTATCGTGTTATGTATTATGTTGTACAGTTTGGTAATTTTCAGGAAAACGAGGCTAAATCGTTTGTTTCTCCAATACTGCATTACCTACACTCAAATGTGTCGTATGCCCAATGCGCCAGGGGATCTTGGACGATTCTCAAACGAAATCTTAGGAATTAATCTTATTTTTCCAAACTGGACTAAAAGCGTAGATCCAACGTGTTCCAGTATTGCCGTATTGGATCCCAGCATATTATTGTTCTGTCCGTGATTTTGAGACACGAAATTAGGACGAACAATCAAATGGATCCGGACGAAAAAAATCCTCGGCCGTTAAGTCAAATAGTAAAGCATTATTTATTTTAAAATGCAAAACTATGTTTTCAAAATATGTCTTATCCCCCTCTAACACCCGGGGATTTTTGTTCAGGCGGCTCATATTCATCTCACAATTATATTTTAATATATAAACCGGACCCTGAAATATTCTGATTTTCGTACTACACATATGATTTTGACAATGCAGAATTGACTAATTTGATTGACATCCTTGATAATTTCATACTACACATTAAGCTTTTCGTATTATACACAATTTTAGGGGCTGATAGAAATTTTCGGAGAAATCAGAAATATACAAATTAAATACAACAATTGGATGTTATTACGACTAAATTATATTTCGTGTGAGTTAATTTTTGAACTGTGATGAAGTCATATTATTGTTAACAATTTAAAAACAATATAGTTAATAATTGAAAAACAGTTCTAAAATGTTAATTGATATTTTCAACATATGCATAGTTGAAATACTGTTCTATATTATCATTCATTAGTTCAAATCTTGAATAATTTACTTTCGTTAAACTTTTTATGTTAGCAATCATCTTTATAATTTGAACTCTTAAACCTTGACAATGTACTAAGAGCTAATTCAATGGTTAACACTGTCAAATAATTTAGCCGTTCATCTATTGTTTTAGACCCTATAAATAAAATTATTTTATAACAGTGGAATAATCCGTATTTTCCTTAAAAAAAAAAACTAGAAAAATAAAAACTACCCACTCGAATTCCACGTTCTTTTGCTTTTTTCTAGCTTTTTTCTAAATGTCAAATTATATCATTTTTTTACGGATGGCAGCATTCGTCCTGTGATTCACACTATAATCTACAAAATAATTGCCTATCTACTCACCCACGTTCAACGGACCCAAATGTATATGCGTGCGCACGTGGTTTGAGTCATGCTATTTAGATATAACGGGAAAAACGAATAATAATAAGTTTCAAGTACAGTTTACCTCATTGTACAACCAATACAAATATACAATATACAAATACCAAATATAAAAATGTTATAACTATTATCTACAAAAAAGTTCCTGGACAATTAATGTTCTTAAAAATAACCCAATTAATGTATTCAGACTAAAAAAAAAAATATAAATGTATGACTATAAATGTATACCAATCGACACTCAGTCATTTTTCATGCGCAATGTGTATTTAAATTATCTGGCTTCCGAAGTATAATTCGATACAAACGTTTTGCCATATTTAGTGAATCCTTTACTGTTATAATATAAATAATCAGTTTCAGCTAATGTTAATCACCTAGACGTCTGTTGGCAGCATCTCGCCAGTTACAACCTCATTTTCGTTTGACAGAAATCAACGAAATCACTTCAACGATTTTTTCGACATAAATTTTTGCCACAATATGATAAACGACCTCAAAAAAATTCTAAGAAAAATTGTGAAAAACTGTGGAAGGAAAACTAACCATGATACTTATATTTTTTTCAAACTTGACCCTTAAAGCCTTCTTTTTAATTCCAAAGTCATAATGCCCATTTCAATTAAAGATTCACGACTATAGTAAGATACCACAGAAATCGTTAGATTGAAAACTCAGCATGTTTATTTTATAGGAATATGGTAAATACTAAAATACTAAATGATAGCAACTGAATATGAGTCATGGATTAGGATAATATGGACTAGAATCGAAGACTTTATCAGCGGAGTGCTTAAGTTCTTTTATCTCTAGTTGTACCATTATTCATAGCTGGGTAGATGAAAGTGTAGAACATTTTAAGATAGTTCCTCTACTATCCTCTTTTCGTGCCAATAACAGTCGATAATATATCTTAGTCCTTAGTATTAGTATAGGTATATTTATAGCCCATTTTAATACTGAAAATCATCTCTATTTTAATATAATCTAAGCACATGGGCAATGATATGATTAGTACCAATGTTTGAAGGAATTTTTGTCTCTAAACTTTTTTATTATACCTCGTTTAAGTCCGATTTAATTTGGAAATTGAAAGGCCTTATTTAGACAATAAGATTTTATAATAAAGCCATCTCGAGCAGTAAATAAAATAATCACAACAACGGTCATAGTACGTTACGCGGGTCGTTATTTAGGTATGACTATAATAATGGAAGCAATAACGTTCATTCCGTATTAATGACTTTAATAGGAATCGATTAAAATTTAAAACGATTTTATGTGAATGCCGTCCGATGGTAAAGCAAATATTATATTGAGCGCTGCCAGTTAGTTGTGTTCAGTAATAAAACTACTTCCATAGTGAACCCTATTAAAACCCCATCTAATTTTGGCCATAGGCGTACTTTGCACGGAAGGGATAAAATAGGCATTTCGGTATCTGCCCTTCCTGCAAGTTAATATTTATTATCTTATTATTTATTTTTATATCTTCTTCTTTATCCTACGCAAACAATGAAGTCAGCTATATCCTTATTTTTGATCTCTAAATATCTCCATCAGCTATCAATAATCATATCTTTTACTACATATCCCTTTTAATAATAACTTTTTTTTGACCTTCCTCTTAAATTACTTCCATAAGTATTTAACTCCTTTATATTTATAATTATATCATTTTCATCCTTCTTTCAACATGCCCGAATCATCTCAGCCGATTTTATTATATTTCATTTATAATCTTCTTCGTTTTTGCTTTTTATACCACAGTCAATACAATAGTTTGAATAATAGCTTAGAACAGATTAGAATAATAAAATACTATTTTAGATGCTATTGAAAAAATATATAAATTATAAATCAATAATTATTATTCATTAATCGTTATGATTTTTTAAATTTTTTGCTATTTTAGGATTTGAAAAAATTTAAAAGATCTATTATTAATTTTTTATACAAGTGATCTCGTTTTTGGATAGATCGATATCTCTAAAACTGTTATTAGGTTTGATATATTTATAATTTTAAATTCTAAGTGTTGCGAGGAATTGATCATAAATTGTCATAAATTTATTAAATCTCTAAACAAAAAGAGAAACTTTAAAAATTTGGTTGTTTTAATAAATTCTAATCTTCTTACTAAAAAGGTCTGCATACGTCGATAGTTTTAGTATATAACTCCTTATATATATATATAATTTTCATCAGATAATTCTACTTCATAAATATTGAATATCTTTGAACACTTTAAATTTGTCTCCTATAATTGTTTTCAAAAAATGTATCATCGTCGATAATTTGAGAATATATATAGAATATATATATATAGATCAGAATCTGAGATACACATACGGATTCGGATCTATAATCTAGATATATGCTTATAAGTATTATAAGTCATGACCCAAGTTTAAAAATTATTATTGAATGTGCTGCAGTGATTCAAAAAGTTTCTCCTCCTTAGTCGTACCTGTAGTCGTAGTATACCATTACTCGAACATTTAGTTACCTAAAATTCCGACTACATTTGTACCACTGGAGCGTAAATCATTTCATTAAGCTTGAGTTCAAACATTTTTAAGTAATCAATGAACAGAGATTCAAATTCAATCGTCAGAATTAAAAATTATTGAAAAATGTATAGCAAAAATTAAAAACACGGTCCGGGAAGGTAGTCAAATAATTGTACCACTGGAGCATAACTCGTTCGGTTAAGCATGAGTTCAAAAATTGTGGATCGTTTTGGCGATACTTTGTGCTGTTAAGGAAATGGCATAAAAAATAGATTGATGATATTTTTTTGCTTATTGTTAATTAATTTCCACTACCATTCAGGACCTCTGTATCCTCCATGGTACGTATATAATATTATATATCTACTTCAATGAAAACTAATTTATTTTAGCTACTTATTATTATTATTATATTGTAAATGTTTTTACTCTCATTTGAATCAGTTTCCATCATCAAAACAAATGATATAGTAGAAAATTTGTTTACCCAAGTCCCATATAATCCTTAGACGATACCTACTATTCCGGAAATATTACAATATTGATCATTGCATAACGAGAAATCTGAAGATTCTATGTGGAATTGTAAATCGTGTACCTATACCGAGAAAAAAAATATAATAAATATTATATTTAATTCATTAATTTTTATTTTATTTAAAAGCAAGACTTGCAATAGCCTTGCAGTCAAGTCTTCGTCTTGCTAGCTCTAGTACAGTCTTGGTCTTACATTTTTGCAAGACCAAGACCGAATTTGCCATTACTAGTAGGTATATAGTATAAACAATAAGTTATTGATTTTATCCAAATTAATAATTTTAATATTTTCTGTTACAATAGGAAAATTTGGATCATAATTTTCAAGGATTCTTTATTTGGATATTCAACTTCCCTAAAAATCTTTTATTTATTGATAAACGAGAGGCGAACGTCAGCGTCGCGGCGAGTCACAAATCGAACATGTTCGAATTTTGATGCTCGAAGGCTCATGAAATATATTTGGCGGCTGTGAATAATAGATAGTGGTGATGTTTTAAATCGATTTATACAAGTATAAATAAATTTATACATTATTAATATAGGTAAATATATTATAGCAATCATGGATTATTATTAGAAATTATTCTAGGACCTATATGGATAACTAATTATATCGTATACTTGTATGCTCTCGAACCATCATGACGGCTTTAGTTGGTTTCGAATATTTTAAGAGAAAATTACGTAAATTTCACTCCCAAAAATATGTTAAAAAGAAATTTTTTTCTTTAACGATAACAAATATTAGTTAAAATAAAATCATGTTTCAACTGACATTCGAAATATATCGTTGGTGATTTTTTTAAGTCATAAAAAAATGACGGAATTCTCCGTAAATTTTCCTGCGACGATTAATAGGATGAACTCCAACCTTTTATTTTTTCAACATTTTTCTCGTAAAATTGAATTATTTAAAAGAATCGTAAGACGATCTACCGTAATGAATGACACGATGAATTCTGAAATGATGGACACATAAAAATGTTCATACCCTAGATATTAAATGAACCACAACGCTTAATAGTAACCCTCTATATAGTGCGCACCTTTGACGCTGGAAGCTCAATGCTCTCCAATGCCTTATATTCTTGTATATGATAGGTAGGTATTATAAAAAGATTTTTAAAAATCAAATAAATAATTAAATACAATAAGATAAATTGACACAAAGAAATAAATCTAAAATATTTTTATCTAGATATAAAGGTAATTTTATTATCTTTGACTAGATAAATAATAATTTAATTATCTTTGTATTTATTTAGATAGTATTATTATGATTTATCTTTATCTTTATCTTGATAAAATTGTATCTGGGTTCAACACTACATATACAGACGTACCTATCCGTAATATTATACATTGGTTCATGTTTTCCATTTAATCTATTGTTATTTTTCAATTCCCAAAAGTATTTCTATTAAAATATCTGAAGAGTAAATAATAAACTTTTTTTTTATGGTAGCAGTTTTAATAAATATTTAAATGAGCTAAAACAATATATTTGTATGCAAGTGATGGGTCTCATAGTACATAAAATACTTCTTAAAATAATGCTTTGTTAGTCATTGTGGGTTTTCCAATCTCATAGAAACATTATGAGTTATGACATACGTCCGTGAAACTTTATGCACACATTCATAAATTTCCTATTGGAATTTCCCATATGAAAAGCTTACAATCTAAATGGTTATCATCAGCATTTATATTTATCACGAATTTCATGTAACTACGAGACTTCGGCTTATTGTTGGAAATAACTGTATTAATTGTATTCATTTAATTTGTTCAATACCAAATGTCAATTTCAAATGTATAACCACACACTAATTAGTTGAATTAGGGCTTATTAACGTGTATAATAATATTAGGGTTTTACAAATTCTAACTCAAAATTAGTGAATGCAATGAAAATATATACTCTATACCACTACTTATAAAATATAGATTGAATATCTGAATAGTTATTATTCATATAATAGGTATAGATACCTATTGTAAATTAAATAAAATGTAATTTTTATAAGTACATCGTTTTTGAATAAACCATGTTTTAAACTGTTGCGATTACTAATAGAAACAGTTGTGAAAATCATTGTCTCTCAGTCAGTAAATTTAAAATGTGTAACTGTTTTCATTTACCCAATAGCATTTGTTGATTCAGATTGTATGTAAAACATAAACAAAGACTATTTAATCATTTTCAAATCAAACAAATTATATTCAAACTTTCGATGTTTCCAATAATTCTAACGACACGAATCACATTATTGTTGCAGAAGTGTAAACATTTGTTCTGGTTTTCGTATAATCTCTTAGGTTTATTTTATTCAAGTATCCTCACAAACGTTGTAGTCGTAGTTGCAGTATTGCTCTATATGACGAAATTCACAAGTAGGCTCTTAAAAATCCTATACTTCATTCCCATTTCGCTGGTAGTGTATATTATATATAATATATTGTATAGTATCATACATCATACGGATAATTATGTGCTTTAAATTATTAACTTTGCCGGGGATTGGGTTCTGACCTCGAGCGTCGGAGCCGTTATAAAGTTTCTTTGACGGGTAAAAGCCAAATTGGATTTTGGGTAAGTCGCGGTAGTAGTGGCTGTGGGTGGGTGCAGGGGTGGTTAGTAGAGTGGTGGTATAGTGGAGCGACAAAGACGGGCGGTTGGCAAGTGGATGGCCGGTGTGCAGCGGCGGAGAGGCAGGGGGCTGTGATCTCCGGGCCGAGGATTTTCGAACTACCCTTCCCTGTCCTCACGCTCCACACCCGCCCATCGCCACCCTTTCATTTTATGTGTATCCCTTCTCCACCTAGCCCGTCTGGGAATAGCTCTTTGTACGACCTCGTTTGACCCGGCCGCATTTCAGACACCCACACCCTGCCTCATGCAACACAGACATGGTTGCGCAGCGGACGATGAAGTTTTTTTCTTTGGCCCGCCCCGGCCGCCAATTTCCCTCGTCCACGCCGCACCGTCCACGCAACATCAATCCGGTGCCCGCCACAAGGTTTCAAACCCCTTTTGGCCATAATAACGGTGACTGGTGGTAACGGCGAAGGCAGAGAGAATACTCCATACACTCGATCCCATTAGAACTTTTTGGTTCGCTTGTTTTCAGAACATTCTCCCTTTACTCTTCTCTCTTATATACTTTTCCTTCCTTCCCTTACTTTCACTCTCTTTTTTTCTTTATTATTTTCCATCCGTCCTTTTTGATCTGCTTCTGCTTTTTTTCTTTGTTTTTTTTTTTTTTAACTACTTGATTCTTTTCTATAACTACTCCTTATCAGATTGTCTCGTTGTTATCCTTCGTTCTTATGTTTTTAAAAAGCAAACAAACCATTCAAACGTGCAGGATAAGAATATATATATATATCATTCTATACAATGTTGTTAGTTATGTCACTGCAGGACTTATTTCCGTTGATTGCCTGCTGTTCGATAGCAAAACAATTCTATATATATATATAATACGAAAGAGAAAAATTCACTTAATAATAAATTATTTATTGGACTTATTTTAATGATTTTTTTTTTTTATATACTCTTTTTGTATACATATATGATTACAATTATCATACACATTATAATATGTACTTGAATACAAATAATAATTATATTATATATACCTAATATAAATTATATTCATTATTCATGCTCATAAAATATGGTTAGTAATTTTATTAGAGCCAATTTTAAATATTACCATAAATTGAATATTTGATTTATATAAAATAAACACTAATATTTTATAATGTTATTTATTAACTTTAATTGTAAGTATTTGTTATACATTCTATGTTTTGTATTTACGTACCTAAGTATATATATTATTCATTTAAGCATATTAATTATCATAGTTTAATACGTTGTATTAATAATAATATGAGATAAAATTAATGAAATAAAAAAATTATGATGGAAATAATCAATATAGAAAAATACTAATTTAAAATAGTATTAACTTAATAATCTTATTATTGAAATTATAGGCCCTATTGTTTTTGTAGTTGACCTGAAAATTAGTGATATATATTTATATTCCATTATACTATAATTAATTATTTTAAACGTTATATAATGGATGGAAAATAAGTCAGCATTGTACATTTTTAGAAAATTATTTTATAGAAGAAAGGGGAGACCGGGGCTAGTTATCACACGGGTTGGTTGTCATAATGTTAATAACTCTTCAAAAAAATGGCGCTTATCTTCGTTATGTGTAATATACATTGTACATTATCAAAATGATTATAATAATTTTTATCTTGAAAAGCAGCCAATTGTGTAGTCGCTTGTTAAATTATATCATTATTCTCAAAAAGTGAATATTGAGTAGTTAACTAAATTTTTTGCATAAATACATTTTAATATTTGTCATTTATATATTATTACAACGTTATTTTTTTTTAACTTAAAAAATAACTAGTGTATTTGTAATTTTTAGAGTGTTGACTGAATTTATGAGTAATAAGCCTCAATGATAATATTTTTTCAAAAAGTAGAATAGAGTTAAATATCAAAACTGACTTGGGGCTGATTGTCACATGTATTTTAAAGGTATTTAAAATTTTTATAAAGTTATATTAATTGTTAGTTTTTATTTATATTCAAATGGTAATTACTTCTACCAATTTTTCTCATTTATAAGGTTTTAACTAAATATTTAACATCGAAAAAAAAAATTTTAATTTTTACGTTGATTGTCACTTGATTTACCTGGGACAACCAACCACTATATATGTGACAACCAACCGGGTCGGTTGTCACAAATTCCAAAATATTTTAAATCGTTGAAAAAATTAATTTTATTAAATATTAATGTACGATATTTTTATAGGAACTCCTTAAGTTGTTATATTTAATATTGCAACAAATATAATTCAAAAAATAATTTTTGTATTTAAAAAAAAAAAACAATTAAATTGTAAAAACGTGACAACTACCATACATTGTCTCCCCTAGGCTAGGTAATAAAAGGCTTGTAAAATTATAATACTTTCCATTGACTATTATGTACATGTATGTTATATACATATATGCATTATATACATATATATAATATATATTAATATATAATACCTATACTAATATAACAGGTACATACTAGTATAATTTGGCTATAAATTAAAAAAATATTGTTTCTAATACCTGTATAATAATAATAATTATAGAAACACTGTAAGCCCAATGCTAAAGAAATGCATTATTTAATAACAAACATAGCAATATAATGTGTATTTTATTGAATACTTACATTTTTAATTTATATTATTACATTAATTCTAAAGTTTTGTTTCAAAATTGATTGATAACACAAGGAAGCATTGTATTGTTTCAACTATTGATGGTTGAAACTTGAAACTTTTTAAAGAATAATTTATAGTTTTGTACTACTGAGTACACCAAAATAATTTTGTTTGAAGTATTTTTAGTTGAATAATTCATTAATTATTTAACTTGAGATTTTACATAATAGAAATACTACCACTAACCTATATATTTATTAAATCTGTTAACAATTTAAACTTTAAACGCTACTCAAATTTCGTACAAACATTTTCCTAGATTATTGCCCCGAGTTCATATAGAATAATAATTAGGACACATTCCTACAGTGTTTTATTAATAAAATTCCATAAAAATTAAAATTTCGGGTGGTCAGTCGTCAGTTTATTTATAGAATGACATTCATTATTGTTTATGCATATGTGTTTTAATTTCGAATGAATAATAATAATATAGGTAATGTTACAATAAATATATTATATACGAATAATATATTATGACTTATATTAATTCACAATACATATTTTAATTGTATATTAAAATTATTCTCCTTGGTTACAAATCATCACAAACATTGAGACGTCATGCGAGACCAGTTTACGTTCAATCATTTCTTGAGTGTATATAATAATAAAAATACCAAATTAATTATGTTACACGAGTGATAATAAATTGCTTCGTATTATATTATATACAGTGTAGTTGTATAATAGGTAATTATTTAATAAACGTAGTTTTTGTGAACTATTAACAAAATGCATTGTATCTGATGGCAGTGAGGACAGAAATGAAGAGATAAAAAAAAAACGAGGAATTCTGATTGGGCACTAAAATGTTGCACTTTATTTTTGTATTCGTTTTGAGGTCAGTATAATATATGCAGACTAATGCAGTAAAGTACATTTTGAAAGAAAGAAAGAAAGAAATAAACAAACAAAAAAACGAAATCTAACGATCCCTGTTGAATATTTTTGCCAAAAATTGGCCGTTTATCTTTTCAGGCCGTTGCGTGTTTTTTGCGAGTTCTAGAAATAACCAGGCCGTTCACACCACAAGCTTGGCTGTACCGACGATTTTCTCGGTCGTTGCCAAAAAATTTCCTATATAATTGTTTAGACTGTACAGGCCTAACTAAAACAAACGCGCAATAATATATATGTGTATTCGCCTATAAATAAATTTTCGGTGTGAAGTTTATATATTTTTTAGCCAAGGCTTCCGTTTAAATTCCGTTTCGGAACGTATAATAATATAATGGCCAAGTGCAAACGAGAATCTAAAAAATAGCAGATAACAGCATGATAAATTATATAACATACAATAACAGTAAACAGTGATAAGCATTTTTTGAGGGGGAGCTGGAGGGAATTTTAAATGTTCGTGAATATTCATATTACAACATACATTTTAAAATGATCAATCGTGTCATAATTAATATTCCTGCACAGCAATTGATGAGTGGTAGTTATATTCATTTTTTGATTAGGTGGCCGATAATCAGTGAACGGCGGCGGCTTTCGCGTTGCCAAATCTATCTATAGTCCGTGTAACCATGGTTCAGATGCTGTATGAATGGTCTACTCTATATCAGGTATATGGTAACAGATTGTAGGATACTAAGATAACACTATACAGGTAGTGTGTACATGCCACTGGACGTGCGGGTGTCAGATCTCAGGTGCTACTTTTCATTTTCTTTTTTTTTTCACTAGAAATTTATTCATAATTTCACGAAAATTATCTTCTTTCGTTATATTTTTACTGATACAATCATATCATTTTATATTTACAATATCGAAACTTATTTCATTATTTTATAGTATTAAGATTATCACAGTTAATAAGGAATACCCTAGAGCATATTTTAACATACAAAGTAAATGCTACTAGTGCCACCTAGTGATTGATGCATATTCGCAGAGCTTTTGCCATGGCCCCAGGTCCCCATACCTGGCCAGTTTATTATTAGGTAATTGAAAATCAAAATATATTGACTAATATCGACAAATGCGTTTTTATCACTATAAATGACTATCCAGTATTTTTGAACGAAAAATATAAAAAAAAATATAGGTGAGTATATATTATAAAAAAATAATATATAAAAAAAAAAAAATGGTGCTAAAATGCTATTGTTACTTATAATGTATTTTTGAATACTCCAGGCACATTTTAATTTTTTAAATATAATTTTTTTATAATATCATATATTTATTTTTATTTAAATTATTCATTTATTAAATTAATTTTTTTTTTACGAGTCAATATAATATCTGAGATACTTATATAATTAAATTAAGTATCTATTATTTGAAAAAAAAAAACAATCCCGTATACCTTCTTAATACCAATACCTTCCTGACTGGTCTTTTTTCTGTCAATTTTGCCTGGGTTGGTCTGGGCTATAGGTAGTACCTACCTATCTATTATTACTTTTACGCTCTGCCGTATCTAGAACTATATTTATGGACGGGCCACTGAGTTAAATTCGGAGAACTTAGAATAATTTTTCTGATATTCTTACTAAATAGTGGATGAAAATGACTTGAACTATCCATGATAATTGGTAACATTGATATAAAGCGGGTCTTAAGTAATTTTTGGTGAAAGTTTGGATCTTTTTTTAAATTGTTTTAAGGTACCTTTTTTCTATTGTTATTATTTTGAAGTTTTTTCTATTTTTTGACAGTCCTGATTGTTTTATTTTTAGATATTTAATATATAATTTAAAACATAAAATAATTATTACTATATATATATATATTTTTTTTTTTGATGCTCAAGAAGTCAAGAGGACGTCACACAAATCCTGGAAAAAAAAATCCCCAGAAAATATTTTAATGAATATAGGTAATATATTAATTTAAATTTTCATAATTTATATTATTATACATTTATATATTATGAATTACAATATAATACAATCATATATCATATTAAATAAAGTCTGTTGGAATAGTGATAATTCAAGGAAGTATAAGAAAATAATATTAGGCTCAAGAATTATATCAAAGAACCCAAAAATGAGTTCAAATACCTATTTAGGTATATGATTGTATTGAACACAATTTATTAGTTGAGAATAATTGTACACAGATATCTAAATATAGGATTTTTTCACAAAGAGATACATAGTGTTTAAAATATGTTTATTTATTTAGCGTATAGCATTTTGCTATAAGTATAGGTACCCATATATGAAAAAAAATATATATTAAAACTTAAATCCTATATTAAAAATTTGAAAAGTTAGTCAAGCAAAGAAATATTCTGGTTAGGTAGTCATAATTATGAAGATTAGGTACCTACTAACTAGTGATCTATATATAGTTTTCATGATATAGGCAATAGTATATAATAATGAAAAAGCATAGATAAACATATAATAAATATATAATATAATAAAAAATTATAAATAAATAAATAAAATATAATATGTAGGTAACTATAATTAAAAATGTAAAGTTTAATAATAAGGTAAACCTTATTTTTCTCGTAAATGTTTTTAAGGGTTTTTTTTCCGGGGATTTTTTTCCGTATACCCGTCACACATCCGATTTTTAAGTATTTAACTTACAACAATTTAAAATTAAGTTTAACCATATTTTAAAGTAATTTCAAAATAGCCTTATTTTTGATCATTTTCCATTTTTATCATCTTGATATTACCGCAGGCTACAAATGAAACAATAATCAAATGATAGCTAAAAACATTATCTACATCATTAGACTTGAGAATACGCTACGCATATGACTATTAAGTGGTTATGAATAGAAAATATTAATAACACGAAAAGTTTTGTGTTTTGAGTTTTGAAATTTAACATTTAGCTTACCACCACTGCATTTGTTTTATAAAAAATACCCATTACTATTTTAAATTATTTTAGTAGATTGAAATTGATCCCAGCGGAACTCAGTGAAGCATGAGCACGGCTGAGTAAACATATTTTTAAGTAAGTCGTAAACTAAAAAGGAACTGGAGGTAGACACTTGGCCTAGTATTTAGTTGTAGTGCTACCCGGTACAAATTCCTTAAAACATGCTCTGTTACTCCCCTCAATAATAATATAACAGCGAATACTTTCATCCACTTGAAAGCACAAAAAACCAGTGTAGTTACAAAAAACTAAATAAAAGATTATGCTGATGTTATATAATATTATTATACAAATTGTTTATCTTATTAGATTATAGGTTATAATACAGAAATAATATTTAAATTTGTGATATATATATATATTATATTGTTATATATTGTCATATGATATGATACACTGGAATCTGTTTTCCCTAAAAAGGACGTTATCAGTGTTGTTGTCTTGTTGACATCGGGAGTGATCTACTTTTTCCCCCGTTATCTATGGTAGCAGTTCCCAACCTGGGGTATGCATTTAATGTCTAAGGGGTACGCGATATACTTATTAATAATGGTGGACATACGATATCTACCCAAAAAATATACACACAATATTAACAGGGGTGGCGTTACGAAATGCGGGGCACCAATCAAATTCAATTTTTGGGCCCCTAAATATATTTTTACTTCGTTTTGTTAAGCAAGATGAAATACTTTAAATAATATGAATATAATAATAATAAGAAAATTATGCGTAAAAAGAAATAAATAAAAAATATTCTGTTTTTCTTCTCAATAAAATATATATTTAAAGCTTTCATATGGCACAGGTCCCTAAGCAACTGCTTCGGTTGCATTGCCCTACCGTCGGTTCCGAATATTAACAAGTACATAGGAGTTCCTGTATCAACACGTATTCGTGGACAAAGTAATTTTAGTACAATAATGTTTTTTTCTGAAATGACGACAATGACAATAACATAATAATAATAACGATCGGTCGGTGGATTATACAGTATATGAACTTAGGAACAGATTTTTTCGCCCGACTACTATCTAAAAACTGAGTTTAAAAGAAAACTACTAATTCATTTTTGATAGATATTAGGAAAAATATGAATAGCTTTCTGACAAGATACTCGAGGTTCTGAGGTTCTGAGAGCTGGTAGAGAGCGTTTTTTTTATCCCATATATTTATTGAAAATAAATACAGAAATAATTTTTAGATTTAAGATAATACCTTGTATCGTTTAAACTTGATTTTAGGAAAATATGTATATCAAAACAAGAACAAGAATCTTACTAAATATTTTATTATATTAATTTCTTTTCATATAAATATTTTTTTATTTTTATTACAAAAAAATTAATTATATACTTCATAATTACATGATTACATCATAAATATATTTCATGCGAATATTATTTTTCGAAAGTTCTACTTATATTCTTAATTTTGATATTATTTAAAAAAAATACCCGTAAATTGTTATAAAGTATCTAAAAAGTAGAGAAGGAAATTTGAATTATATGCAAAATAAAAGTTTATAAACATTTTTAAATTCTTTGATGTATAAATCGAAGTTTTTTTTATTTAGAAAACAAATATTGTCGAATACAAAAAAAAAATATTTTCAATTTTTAAACCCAAACCCAACTAACAACGAAATTTAGTAGGAAAACTTATAAAAACAAATACACAACTAAATCTCTATAAACATCAGACAAAAGAAGAATGTCATAAATAGTGTTTTTTTTTTTTTGTTTTTTTTTTTAATACGGACAATGACCCTTTTGGCCTTCCTAGGCTACACCACTGTAATATAGTAACAGAACTTTTATGTTATCAACATTATCTGATTTACGTATGGAAAATATAATTTGAGTTTAACTTAATAATGAATAAAATAAAATCATTTTAACAACTTTAATTAAAACAGTTTATGTATTTAATTATTTAAATATAATCAATTTATTTTTAAAAACTTATACTCTTTATAGTAATAATATATTGTATTATATTATGATGTAATACAACTAGTAATAATAATGCGGCTTTCTACTTTTACATATACAAAAAAAACCTACTTTTTGTACATCGAAGATACTATATTATATTATATAAGGAGATAAATATTATTCGTTTTATTTTATATTTTTAGATTATTGTTTAAAATAAGTTACTGAGAATTTAACCCGCTTGCGGATTGAAACTACTAATCCACTTTTTTTACTTTTTAAATTTTTATAACAATAAATAAAAGTTGAAATTTGGTTATATTTATTGATAAATTCAAATTTGTTTTAAAAATGTTTATTTGACTATTAAATTGCTATGGTTTGATTTGATTTTTGGTTAAATTGCTAAAAAGAACCGATTATATAAGGAATATTAATATATTATAAAGAATTACTAGCGTGTTATATTAGCTACGGGTATCGTTTATACATATATGCCATTTTAAAATTGTCTATACAAATTAGACTAAAGTTATTAACAAATAAAATTATAATAATATTTTGAAATTATCAAAAAACTAATATTTTGTTGTAAATTAAATTGAAAATCAACATAAAATGTAATGTAAAAATGATTGTATAATTTTTAAGTTCTCCTGACGTTCAATATATATATTATTCATATTAAATGTATTGATACTTTTTTTGTAAGACTGTTATAATGTATTTTGACAATAGTTTAGTATTAATATATTGTTTAAAAAATAATTTAAGAATAAATTACGAATTTGACAAAATAGACTGGTCATTGTATCTATACACTGTATATTATTATATTATAATGTATTTTATTTATATATATTTTAGATTTTTATTCAATCGAGGAATGTATTGATTTTAAGATAACATGGTTTATTTTATACCCGTATACATGTTTTTGGATAGGAGTTTTGGAGTTAAGAGCTTTTAGATAGCAAATTGGTTTTAGTTGATACTATGAAGAGGTAATTTTTAATTTTTCTACTAGTTTTCTTCAGCATAAAAAAAAGAAAAATACCTTTTATAACGGACATATTTTATAAATGCAAGGAAGAAATAAAAATAACAAAATATAAAGTTATAACTTGCCGATTTTTTTTATATTTATATATTATATAATATTGTACTGAATTTTGCTCAAAATCTAGACATTTTTTTTATTATACATAGGAATTATTTCTAAACTTTTAAATCATTCGTCAATGTACCTACAATAAAATTGGTACCTACTCAAAATTTAATTTTATTATACGCATATAGATCTGTCTAATTACCCGAACAATATTTTAAAAAATAATATTGTATATGCATAAATTTATATAAATATATTTATGATTTATTATTTTAATCTGTAGGTATGTTCTTCGGTCTAGCTATCCTGTATTTTTATCTTGATCTTATTATAAATTTTTTCAAGTATAATACTTAATAAAAAGTAAACATTTTTACATCGAATAAAAATATATCTGAAAACATAAAATATAATATTATATTATATTATAAATATATATACAATACATATTATAAGTATAATATAGGTTATATAGTGTTATATATTTAAATAATTATAATCCTCACCGTATATTTTCCAATATTCATATTACATATCTAAGCCAACATTGCAATTTATTTATCCTTTTCAAACAAACAGTAATTTATATCGCATGACTACCTATATATGTAAGAGAACATATTTTGATTTTGAAACTGTAGTTGACAGTAATGTACAATTAAATTATTGTTTAATACAAGGTATGTATGTACCTACCTATATAGATATAATATATAATATAGTTATTATAAATACATATTTAAACATAATATTCTGTATACAAATATTAATGTGTAATTGATTAATATTTTGTTATAAATATTTTATAACATTACTGCATTATAAAACGTCTTGTAAATTACACAAATTGTATTGTAAGTGTTTAACTTGGAGAATGCAAGAGAATAAAGCTCATCTACTACGATTTTCAAAGGAAAACGTAGGAAAGCTTATAACCGGTGGGTATTCCTGGGGACCATAAACGTAAAAAAATAACCCACACCCAATTTTAAATTTTAAATTTTTGAAAAAAAAAAAAACAAAAATCAGGATAATTCAATATTTATATTAGATAAATGAGTTTTTGTCAGATAGTGTCTAGTATCCATAGAATCTATTTTTAGATTGATTAATATGATTATTTGTTCTGATTGGTTGGTAATTACTAATTTATTTCTTGCATATGATTAAGGGGCCTCGAAAATATAAAACTCGTATACACGTTTTATGTCAAAAACGAATATTTCTAATCCCATCAGACCGAGACGATGTTTTCTCCGATATTCATTTTTAAGACTTTTGTATTCTTTAGAATTTACCTAAGGTATTGTATCAAGATTATATAATAACCTAGAAATAATGTGTGAAATATTTTTGGTATGATACCTCAAGTACTTTTTGAGGTGTCATAATAAAATAAGACAAGAAGTTATGATTTATGATGAATCTATTAATGTTTTAAAATGTATTATTCGAGTATGCATTTTTACGTTATATAATGGAATTAGAATAGTCTATTTGATTGAAAAATATACATTTTTCAGTAGTTGCAAAATAGATCGATGTCGTGTGCTCTAGTAATGTGCAAATTCAATTTTGGGTTCGGTCTTGCAAAAATACAATAACAAGACAAAGATTGTACTAGAGCTAGCAAGACCAAGACCAAGACTTGACTGAAGATTCTTGCAAGCTTGCTTATAATTAGCAATACAGTTAAAAATTAGGTAATATATTAATTGTGGACAGAAGGTGGAAAGCAAAGCCGTAACTATTAACCAGTTTATATAATATTTAATTTGAAATTATTTTTTAATTTCTTATTGAACTCCACTACTTTATTTTTTCCAATTCGAGCACTAAAATTAGTAGTATGCATCATTAAAATAAATTTACATTATCAATTTATAAAAAAGTGCTTATTTTGAATTGATTGTTAAATAACATCAAAAATGAGCAAATAAAACCATTCGTGGATTGTTGTATATTTACAAATAAAAAATAAATATACCCACACAATCTATTGACTTTAAATATATGTTTAACAAATATTCGTAATGTTTTATCCACTTCATTAAAACTCAATGTTCTCAGTAAATAAAATATTAACTAAATTCCTTCGACCCTCAATAAATATCAGTAGTGTATATAGGGGAAGGGCCCAATATGCTCCAGTACCCCCATTATTTTTTATAAAAATTTGTATGATATTATTAATTGTCAAAACAAAATTATGGTGTCATGTTAATAATGTTGTGCCTATTGATAATAAAGATAAAATACTAGTGACATTATGTAATTAGGTATGTTCATAATTTGTAATAATATGGGTGTCCCTTAAATATTATTAATGCTGTTTTTATACAGGTAAATTTATTATGTCATTAACTATCTCCTGCCCTATAGCCTATACGATAACTTGGGTTTGGATTATGTGTGATAGAACACGAGACTTTTGGAAAACCACGGTACTTCATGTTTAATGTATTTCCGGAAACTGAAATTGAAAATATTATTTATTATATTATATTATATTATATATTATAGCCGGAGGTAACTAATATTTTTCTCGTCCTGAAGATTAAGTACGTTAGATTTAGGGGGTACGTGGTTACAAAGTTAATGAGTAAAAAAAACTCTTATTTAAATTTTTCTACACAAAAATGATTTCCAGATAAGTAAAAAAAATTGTGTGTGTCGTTGCACACGGCTGAAATGCATATTTCCAAAAGCAAATTAGTTGAATGACATAGAAGAATAAAAGGGAGGGAACGTTCATTTAGTGTGAAATGGGAAGGTGGAATGATAATCTAGAAAATTGAAACATTTTGATTAGAATACATAATATAATTTTGTTTTATTTTATTAAATTCATATTTTATTCCATAATTTAAAAATAAATTTTAGGTTTATTTTCACCCGACTAAAGAAAGAAGTCTTACAGTAGCTTGCCATAAAGTATGTATATATGTTAACGCATATGTAATACATGTTAAACTTTAAATGGGTCAGGAGTCATATAAGAAGTATTATGTATAAAATATACATAAAAAACGAAATGTGCCTAGAATATTCGAAAAAAAATTATAGGTAACAACTAATTTTGACCATAAACCATCAACATCATATAAATGAATAATAATAAAATATTAAAAATATGAAAATTAACAAACAAAACCGAATATAATATATATAATATGTTATAAATACTGAAAAACAAATTATTAACATATTGGATATTATATTAAAACAGTTGTTAAAAAATTATGTAGGTATTATTATTTAGTATGTCTCTATTGTTAATTATCACTATCTTTAAAATCTGTTAAAACTATTCAGTTTTACTTTATTATAAATTACTAATCCTTTTAATACTGAATGTATATAGGTAAGCCTGTATTTTTTTTTTTTTTTGGTAATTTAATACTATTAAATCGTTTTTTATATTGAAATTAGTTATAACTACAGATAACTCAATTAAAAATACACACAGTTTTTTAGGTAGGTACAATTAATAAAATTATTATTGTACCAGGACACAAAATAATTGTTTTAGATATAAATAACCGTTATAGATACATCTATTACACAAATGGTAGCATTCAATATACTAAAAGATAAACTTACACATAATAGTGGCTTTAATAATAAAGAAATTAATCAATTTATTCATTCTAATAATATCATAATTAATCAAAATTATTTTGAATATGATAAAAAATGGTATTCTGAAAATTATGGTTTCGTCATGGGTATTTTTATATGTCATACTTTGTGAATTATATAATCAAAATTGAGAATCGATTTACATATTACAGTACAAAGCATATAAACAATACAAAAAAGCATATTTCAGATATTATGTTGATGAAACTGTCATTCTAAATAAAGGTACAAAAAGACAAAAGTTATTGTAAACAATTTAAACAAAATTAATAAAAAAAAAGCCGGAAGCACTTCTCACATTGGGTAATATAATGATGACGGATATATTGAATTTGAAAGCAATGATAAATCATTTCTTTATAAAAAAAATGATTCTGAATAAGTCTTTGGTGCATATACTTGACAATTATCGTATAATTATTTATATATGATATATATGAACAAAAAAGTTGAAAAAATGAGAAAAATTATTTAGAAATAAAGGGATAGAGGACCCTGCGCATAAAAACATCGTTAGCTACCATTAAACTACGTATGTATGTTGAGAAATTTAGAAAAATGAACCTATTAAAGGAAAATAGTAAAATCGTTAAATTTCAATTTAATATAACTTTAAATCAAGTCTGATCGACAAATTCTGACTTTATCATTATTATTTTTGATTAAAAAATACATATATTTTTACAAAAATATTTTTTATAACAAAAAAATATGAAAAATTGAATTCTTCTGTTATGTATTCAATGTCTCAAAACTGAAAATTGCCAAAAATATTCCTATAATAGGTAAACATTTTCAAACATTATTTTGCATCAATAATGTATGTACATATACAATTTCCCGAAATTCGAATATATTTCATATCGAAATAATATATATTATTGAAATAAATAAAATGACTAAAAATTATTATACAGACCGATTTTAAAATTTTTTTTTGTGTGTAGCTAGAATGACGTAATATTAATACTATATTGAAGTTTCAGATCTTAAAACCTAAAATTAAAACTAGGTATTATAAATTAAATTACTCAAAATTGATAATTGCTATAAATAGCTCAAAATTGGAAGAAAAATTCCAAAATTTTTTGTTTCACAATGTGCTAATATACGTATTTGATGAAAATGTTAAACTTTTGGCATAATTTTTTTCGGAGTTATGAAGAATTTTATCATAATGGTGTTTACTGATTTTTATGCTAATGTTTTGATAGTTTTTTCTTACGCATTAATCGAAAAATTAAAAAATCTTAAAATAACTTCTTTAAAATACCAATTTAAATATTATAATAAAAGTATTTTAATAATAATTAAAATATTTTATAATAAATAGGGATTTTCCACCATAAATAGGGCTACATTTAATGATTGTAGCATTTCTTCTTATAAAATTTTTGGGTACAGACATACAAAAAAAAAAAAACGTCATCGTAAAACCAATATATTTCTTGCTTCACTCAGAATTTAAATCTAATTTACACTTGAAACTCAGATACCTAGATAATAAAGTTAACTTCTTAGATCTTATAATAAATATTTTTTAACAATGAATTTAATTTCAATATATATATATGTATTAATATTATAATAATCCGATTTCAACAATATTAAATAATCAAATCTTTAATAATGAATACGAATGTAAATTAATAATATAATCAAGAAAAATAAATATTAATACGAGATACCTAGTCATTACTAGTTGGGTATTTACTAATTATTGTTAAATTTATATTATTAATTAATATAGGTACATAAATAGATAGTGAACTAATTAAAAATAATTGTTAAAAATAGAAACATTTTAGTGAAGGGTAGATTAAGGAAGAAAATAACTTGTATTCCCAGAGGAACACGATTATTATTTCCAGAAAATTAGAATAATTATAAATATAATTTATTACAATTTTATCATAACATAATAAAAGTAAAATATAACATCTATTATAAGCAAAAAAATTAATGTAATGAGATTATTTTGCCAAAACTTATCATCATTAAAATTGAGTTTTAAAACTTATTATATTATAACCTCCCATAACTGTAAAAGTAATCATTAAAAATTATTTTTATTAGATATGCATTTGGACTTGTTTTTGGTGTAAAATTATGTTTAAGAAATAGCTTAAAATATAGGTACAAATATATAAAATATATATAAATTAAATAGATATTAACATTTCATTTAAGATCGTTTTTTCTTAATTATAAATTCAAACATTTTAAAATTTAAAATAATCAGTTTTGAATTTAGGTTATTCAATATTCATATATTAATAATATAATATAATATATATATAATAAAATGTAATAAATTTAAAACAGAACACAATATATGAATATATATATATGATAGTGTCAAATGTACCTGTATTACTATATTAGTTAGATATTTATATTTTGTATTGGTATTATTACATGTTACAATATTTTGAATTAAATTTTATACTGATATAATATAATATATAATATTAATATGATATAATAATATTCACAATATTAGGTAGATATGTACCTACATTAATACTCCCAACATTTAATGATATCGTATTTCTACGTCCCAAAGGATATTCCAAACTAATAAATATAGAACATTACGAATATAATAATTAATTTAATTTATAAATGTTATTGTACATTACTAATTACACATATTATTTATACAGAATTGTATAGGTAATACTATAATAATTAATGATATTATATCCAAGTGTTCAAATTACTTTATAATATAGATATAGAAGCTTTTGAAATTCAGGAAAATAATGTTATATTATGTGTCTAAATTTAATACCTATTATAATAAAAATCTTAATAATGAGATACAAGCGCTATGAATATTTTTGTCAGGGAGCGGTTTAAAGAAATCATATTTTCCCCATAGACGTTAAATTTCTTCACACTATATTTTGTGGTTTATAGGGGAAGTAAATTTTGATGAGAGGAAATTTATCCTCCAGAATCTCTACTCCACACTCACGCCCCTGATTACACACATATTATTGTGATTGGGTGAATATCTAAGATATTATAAAACTTTTACTTAAAATCAAATATTAACCCTAGGTATCCCACTGTCTATTCAAACTTAATCATATAAAATATAAAGACAAAATCAAGTACATAATAATATTATAATTTTCAAATTCTGTATACATATTTAAATATGTAATCATAAGAGGTTCAACTGTGGTTGAGTGGTCGAAACGTATGTTTTGGCGTGCGCGGTCCGCGTTTCGACCCCAAGGTAACAAATGAAGTAGCCATCGATATTTTTCTCACTTGTGGCATCTGATCATGGTGCAAACCGGCCATAATTACCAAACCGGACCAATAATTTGGTAGCTATGCTCATCACAGCTATCAAGAACCATTTTTAACTGTGCTAATATGTGAAGGTGCAAGCCTGAGCATGTTTAGGAAATAGGAGGATGTAAACCTGTTAATTTATATTTGCTCATATGTAATCATAAAAGTAAATGAGTTAAAAATTAACATGAAAAAAATATATACGTGTACATAAATTAATAACCTATATAATATATATATATTATATATTATAAAATATATATTATATATAAAATATATATATATATATATATATATATATAATTTTGTATAATTTATACATAGATACATAGAAACTACCTACATTTTTATCACGTTTTAAAAGGAATGAAGTTACAATTACTCGTTACATTTCTAAAATATAGTGGCATTACATTTTTGTTACCCAAATTGTTCATATAATTTAATGTTAAAAAGTAGTACGTTACTATTAAAATTACTTTTTAATATTTTGCTGTGTTTTGCTTGGTACCTAATTTATAAATCATGTACATGATTGTATCCCCATAACATATGTGCACATATTACTACCTAATTAATTATTTATTACCATAATTTTGTGTCAGATACAGCGGATTGCACGGTCGTATTAATATATGAAGAATCATAAATTTAAATTATTAAACTAACGATTTACCTTTAAAATCAATAATCAATTTTTAAAGGATACATTTTGGAAGGTTGTAGATAAAAATAATAACAGAAAAGAACATCTCTAAATTGTTTTAAAAACAAATGTTTAAGTATGTATTTATAACAAACTTTTCTATTTTTTTTATTATTAATCATATTAAGATAATAGAAATTCCCAAGACTGATTTTTATTAAGTTCATGTTGCCTTATATCTTAATATATTTAAAAAATATGAATTATGAGTAATTAATACCTATATAACCGAGTAACAATTTGTAGGGTTTCAAATTAAAATGAATTTTTTGGTTAGTGATTTTCGTTCTTCTATTATTACAAAGAATTATAGAGGGATAATAGAAAAGAGATATTTGTTAGGAGATATACCTGAGAGGTCAACAATGAAACCAATATTTTATATTAGACAATCGGTAGAAAAGTACAGAGAAAAGAAGAGAAAATTATGTATGGTATTTATTGTTCTAGAGAAGAAAAATGATAGGGTTCATAGAGATATTTTTGAATGAGCATTAATTAAGAAAGGGTTACCAAAGGTATATGTGAATGTAATTGAGGACATGTATGAAGGGACAAGTATAAGAATAAGGTCATTGTGTGGGGAAACTAAGGATTTTACAGTCAGAGTAGAAGTGCACCAGAGTTCAGCTTTGAGTTCTTATTTGTTTTCCCTAATAATGAATGAAATAACAAGGGATATACAGGATGAGGTACCATGGTGCATGCTGTTTACAGATAATATAGTGTTGATAGGGGAAAGTCCTAAGGAAGTGAATAGTAGACTTGAAAAGTGGAGGGAAGCTCGTGAAAGTAAAGGACTAAAGATTTGTTGGGGTAAAACAGAATATAAAGAGTATGATTTTAGTAAAAAGGAACATAGAAGAAATAGAAAAAAGCAAATAATGAATTTGAATGAGGATGTAGTGGGTAAGGTTAAGAAGTTCAAGTATTTATAATTTGTTCTATAGAAGAATGGCGGTTTTGTGGAAGATATGAAAAATATAGTTAAGTGTGGGTGGATGAAGTAAAGATAAGCCTCAGATTTTTTGTGTAATAATCCCCAAATAATCCCAATTATGTTAAAAGTATATTTTGTAAGATAATAGTATGGCCTTCAATGATGTACGGATCGGAGTATTAGGCAGTGAATAGGAAAATAGAACAGAGATGAGAATGTAAAGATGGATGAGTGAAGTGACTAGAGAGTACAAAATAAGTACTCATTATGTATTAATTTCTTATATTACCCATATAGGAGTGGATATAATTATAGATAAAATGAAGGAAAATAGATTGAGATAACTATGGATAATTATAAAAGTGGAAGAGACAGAGGTAGAATGAGTAGTAAAGGGAATTTATATTGAAGGGTAAGTGAGGAGGATATTGGAGATCGAATTCTGTGGAAGTTGTGGACTAGGGTAGCCAACCCCAAATATTTAGTTGAAAGGACGAAGAAGAAGAAAATATTATCATTATTATTGTGTTCGTAGGAAATGTGTTGTAATTTTATCCATAGTTCCCATTTGAGTATAATCGTTTGTGTTTATATTTAAATCGTAAAAACAAACGTAAATAGCATGATGGTCGGTGTTTATTGTTTCATTGTTCCTACTACAAAACCTCCACTACCGAGTAGGTGCGTTTGTTACAAGGGTGAGTATAAAAAGTCCACAAAGTTTTCTTGTCAACGTACTGTAACTTTAATTAACGACAGTCGAGTAAAAACGAGTGATACTCTTATTATTCATTTTTATTTTAAGTAACTTAATTTATAACATCGTTATTTTCGAAACAATTTAGTAAAGTAACTTGATAACAATAATTTTAAGTAACTTGAAAGTAATTAGAATACTTGTATTTGTATTATTTTTTTAAGTAATTTTATCAATACTGTCTATATATATATATATGAGAAAGTACATTTTATAATTTTGAAGTTAATATAATTTAAAAATTTTATCTCCATAATCTATCCTCTTTTAATTTAATTATCATATTATTACATACTTGATACTATTTACTCCACTACATTAAAATTTGTTTTTCTTATCATTCATTATTGGTATTAAAATTGTTTTGTTGCACTTAATATAATATGTTAAATCGTAGTATATTATTTTAAGAAGAAACCTTGTTTACCCTTGTTTAACACGTTATAAATTAGCTACCTATATTTTGCGAATATTTTTCCTATCTATAAAATATGAATGACATATGCCCATTTGAATGACACTTTTAAGCATATTTACTATGCATAATATTATTACCAATATAAAAAACACCTACCCATATATTTAAAAAAATATTATTTTAAATAAATAAGTTAGTATCTCATCAATGGTGTTAATTTCCAGGTTGTCTGTAACATAAAATTTTTGACAAAAAAGAAAAAAATATTATTTAAAATGTTTATATATTATAGTCAGTAGGTAGGGTATACTAGAATAAAAAAAATGGGTATTACAATTTCTACGAAAAAACAACTTTTAAACATAAAATATTTTGAGTTATTTTCAATAATGTATTCTAGTACACAAAGTAAAGACTACAAAATAATATATACATTTTAAATATATGCCTATAATTTATATATATATTTAATAAATTGGAGGTTATAAACTACTTGGCACTCGAAAATTCACAACACCATTAATGAAGCACTAAATTAATTATAAAATATATATTTTTTTATATTTTTATATATGTAGTAAATAATTAATAGTTTCGAGCATAAAATATTTAGTCAGAAATAAAATTCTTAAAATATAATTCTATATGTATCCAAAATTTCAAATGTGTAAAATTGTACTAACATTTGAGTGAAGTTAGAGAATGGTGAGAATTTATTTGAGGAGGCACACTTCCCTTATAGTATCGTCCCTGATTATAATATTTTCTTGTTAAGTTTGCTATTAAAAAAAAATTTAGGCACGAAAGAGTTATAATTTATAAAACTCTCAATATTTGGTCTTTTTATTGTGTCTTCCAAAAAAATAAACGATTTTTCCTTTTCCGATATTTGGAATTAATTAAAAATGAAATGGATGGAGTAAATTTCTAAAGAAATGATCCGGTATACTTTTTACTATATTATTGCTGCTAATATTAAATTTAAAACTTTTTATTATATTAGAAGAGTATATAATTGATTTTTAATAAGGATTAGCCCTTATTTCTCAATTATCTCTATTCGCCCCCACTTTAAATGAGCTTCAGATCCATCTCTGACTTGAAATGTGATTTAAAATTACAAGGAATACAGGTCTAATAATGCAATCGATGCATATTAGAAACGAATAATTTAGCGAATAAAAATAATTTCACCCATACAATTATGGAAGAAGGAAAGGAACAATATTAGATAATATATCATTAAAATGGTTTTTATAAATATTTTAAATATTTATCACTCAAAGTAGTATGAACTAGTAATTTTAATAAAAAATATTACAATAAAATATGATTGTTGCTCGGAAGTATACAATTTTTTCCGGGGTTATTTCCTCCCTGTCAACCCCTAAAATGCCTATATCATAAGTCATCTTTTATGTTGAGTGTAGACATATTTCATATATAGACATTTTAACTAGTACGCCATTTATAGCGTAGACTAGTAGTAGTAGTAGTAGTCTAGTAGTAGACAAGTAGATCTATACACCATTATAGTAACCAAAAAAAGTAAACCATTTCATCGTAGACCAATAAAAGTAGATATTTTTACTTTTTACTATTAAAAGTTAAAACATGTATTTAGACTGTGTAGTGTAAATATAAAATATATTTAATCATTTTTTTATTAAATGAAAAAAATCTACACCAGGAATGTTTTTTGAAGGTTGTATCTCATTACTTGCAATGAATTTAATTTTAACAATAACTTTTTAACATTTCACTTCGGTAGCACACTGACATATTAGGTAATAATTTAGGAATCTAGAAAAAAAAATGCCCAGAAAATTAAAATGAATTTTAATTATTAGTCTAATTTAGATTTAATATTAATTTTTAGTCTATAATGACACTGATTTTTACCGTGTTAAACACCTCCTTACGGACTTGGCCGTTTTTCTTAATATATTAACACTTCGAATATTTTTTACTTTAAACCTTAAATACTTGTGAACTGATACTGTTATTTTGTTATTTTATTGTGTGTGCGTGTACTATTTAAATAAAAACTAATTAATTTGCAGACAACCCAAATAAAGTGTTTAAATTAATTTACTTTAATTTTAATATTTCGTCGTTAATATAAGAGGTAGTATAAGAGTAGTTCCGTTAGTTGACAAAATGAAGGAGAATAAATTAAGATGACTCGGACATGTATTAAGAAGGGAAGAGACTGAGGCAGTAAGATTAGTAAAGGAATTGTATGTTGATGGAAAAAGAGTTTCCCTAATGATAAAAAAATAATGACCAAAAAAGAAGTGGGGAATTCGAATGATATGAGGGAGATGAAAAAGAAATGAAGAATATGTGGGAGATAGAGTTAAGTGGAAGTGTTGAACTAGACCCTAAATAGTTGGGAGAGAAGGCGAAGAAAAAAAGAAAAATACTTCGTCGTTGTGCAAAATATTTGGTCAACTGATCTTCCGTGTGAGCTCGAGGATACAATAAGAGGGCCATTATTGATTTAGTTACTATATATGGGATAAGTATATAATAGGTTAAAAAATAGTTTACAATTCTAAATTAGAATAAAATAAAAATATATAATCTAAAATCACGTCCAGATTTGGTACCTATCATATAGTATCATTTGATGCGCGGCTTGGTTGCTCGACACGATCGATCATGAATACCTACCTACATAAGCATATTTTTTATAATTAACGTTTTAAAAAATTTTTAAATGTTTTGAAATTGAATACTTTTATTAAAATTATTAATTATTTTAACAAATATTGTTTTAGGAAATTTTTATCGAGAATATTTTTTCTATAATAAGGACTTTTCTACCAAATTTATTTTTTAGGACTTTTTTTTCTGCAGACCTAATTTAGGTATACCAGTGTACGAGTATATTATGTACTGACTACTCACTACTATAATAATAAATTGATAAATAACACCGAACTATATATTACCGAGGACAATGATATTATTTATTCCCCTGTAGAAAACATCGAGTAAAAATTTGCTTTAATATAATTTCCAGTCTTAAAAATAATACCCTTAAAAAATATTCAAAATTCACCTATTATTTGTACCAAATAAATAGGTAGAGAAAAAAACATTTGGACCACGTATATACATAATATGTATAGGTATATATTATATAGGTTACATTATGCTCTGTAAATAATTTTCCAAAAATATATTTAAAATATAGATACATTCGAATAATACCAAAAAAACATTCTTGTACTATTCTAATACTATTTATTAATTAATACCAAATGCATACTTAAAAACTCGAGTCAGTTCTAAAGTAAAATATAATTAGAATGGTATTATTCATGTCAGTGGGAGGATAGCGTAGAGTGATGATTATATAGACTATTATATGATTATTACCCAATATACTTAATACTATTATTAGACATTAGTTATTACTTATTACTGATTATGTGTATAATATTACGAAATTTATAATCATACAGGATAAATTCTGAATTTCTTTGAGTAATAACTTCCAAAAAGCATTATACAATAATAAAAATACTGCAAAAATGTTCTTAGAATTATATTCAAGTACCTATTACAATGTATTTAAATACTTTTACTAATCTAGGTATATACTACTTTACTCAACCAACAAAATGTCATTTTTTCAAAATATTAAAATGATTTTTTCTCATTATGTATCTGACATATTAATATATTATATTATTATATAAGTATATACTTACTTATAGCTACATATAATAATAAAATAAAAATGTAATAAAGACATTGTATTCGACTATAGATTATAAATTATAATAGATATCCACTAAGGGGTCGTTAAAATATTACGTAAACACTTAGGGTGAAGGGATCTGTCATATGCTCACATTTGCTGATACGGGGGAGAGGATGAGACCGCACCGGATAGGGAAGCTACCGGCCCACCGAGTTTTCAGATTTCTACGGGCCCAAAAAGCGTTTTCGACATTTTTAAAAAATATTTTAATTAATTTTAGTGTAGGTACCGGCTATTAAAAACATTCCTAATTTAACTTTAGACTTTTATGTTTTTGGCCACACACTACTTAATTGACCCAAATATCACGTGGCTCACCAGGATTTTCTCGGTAGCTCGCTTAGCCAATCCTGCCCTGGATAGGGGTCAGAACTATGCTAATATCAGCAGTCATAAACCGCTACACTATCACTTCCCCATCAAGATTTTTTTTAATTCACTTTTATTAAATTAAGGGGCATTATCGGACTTATGCTGACGTAATAAAGTAGATGGGGGGGGGGGGTCGGACGTTTGTTGAAATTTTCTGACAAGGGGACCATGGACTATCGACATAATATAGCTATCGAGTATCGACAACATATTATAAAGGTACCAATACTACTACTAATTATGTTATATTTATTTAATAGAGCCCATATTGTTTATAAAAAACCAATATTTAAATAGATTTTATTTTTATATAAGCGAAAAGAAAAGAAAAAAAATATTGTGTTGGTTGTTTTTTTTTACATTATACGATTAAGCGTAACCGATACGTGCGTATACCGAGTACATCGTATTATTTAAAAAAAAAATACTCGTGAGTAGGTTGGTTCCTAAACACCAAACACGTACATATATTATATGATGAATATATCATGCGTAATTCGATCGAGTAAAAAACAACACATAACCCGTTCGTTCATCTATATAACGTTTTGAGCGAGAGGTCCGGGGCCGCGACCGACGATGATTGGGACGTTGGGCAACTCTTCATGAAATAAACAGACGTTTGAATTATTGTAATTCGGACGAATGTTTTCGGCGGCACCGACGGTAGGAAGGCGACGTGAGGAGAAGGTCCCGGGACAACGATAAAAAAAAAAAAAAATCGAACAGCCGCGTGTCTCGCGTTCGAGAGACAAAGGTCGCGAGAAATCATATTTTATCATCGATGCGACTACCACAATAATAATGACAATATTGGTGAAATTTTTTTTTTAAAGATTATCGGCGGCGCACCTATATGACTGCAATTTAATAGTGGCGATAATATCGTTATAAACGCGCGCGCATTGTCGGGATTTATTTCGGTGACGCCGCCGCGCGTCAGGCAACGATACAACGTGCACGTACTGCACGACACCAGGCTGCCGCAGCCGCCTGCCGCCACACCAGTAGACAATGGACAATAATACATTATTACTATTATTACTATCATTATAAAAATATGTTTGCCCGGCGGCGGCCCAGCGGTTTTGCGGCCGAAACAGGCGGCCTTGAGAACCGACCAGGAAACGCGTTGCGTTGGGCGCATAAAGTGAATATTATTATAATGAACGGACGGACGTTCACGAACCGGCGCTGCTACGGCCGCCCGCAGCCGTCGAGATTTCGTGGTCGTCCGACGGCTCGTTGTACATAATATTATAGTTGTAATTATCATCACACAAATCGTCTCATAAGTCTTATGTATTATACACACGACTTGGTGTATTTTCACTGTGCGCGCGTATACGGTCGTGGGCATTGTGAGCGCGCTGTATAGTATAATACCGTGTTGTATACGGACGCGCCCATGATTAAATGTAATACAATAATTGTTGCGCGGGGCGGCTCGTGACCGCCGCCGCCGCCGCCGCCGCGCCGTGGTGGCCGTACGTTAAACGCGTGTACGTATGGTCGTGGTACGCCGCCGCGCCGTTGCCGTCGCACGCTGCCTGCCGACACCCGCCACCACGGCCGTAATTTTACAAGTGCGTGTGCGTGTGCGCGTGTGTGTGCGTGTGCGGGTGCGTATGGACACGCGTGCGTGCTACTCGTTGGCAGCAACGGCTGATTGTTTTTTTATATTGTTATTATTCTTACTTTTTTATTAACACGGTTTATTATTTATTGACCTCCCTATAGACTACTATATACTTTGTCTATTTATTACAAGTCCTGCAGAAAGGGACAACTGGGCTGTATGTCTCATATTAATAAATCGGGTTTATTATCAATTTATGCATATAGGTATTTGTATCCTTAAATTCTTTATAACCGGTCAATGTACCAAACTATACATACTATTATGTAAGCTTAGGTCGCTATTCGTCCCCAATATAAATTACAGTAGCCGGTATAGATATTTATACCTAGATTAAACGAGAATTTATAGTTTTTATTTATTATAGTTGGTATATTATTATGTTGCCCTATTTACCTGTAAGGGCTGGATCAAATTTAGGATTTTTAGGATTTCAATACCTAATAATAGTTAGGTAATACTCGTTTTCATAATTACTATATTATAAAAAATTGATTTTAATGAACACGCTTACACGCGTTGTTATATAACATGGTCGTTCACTAGGGAGAAATATTTATGGGGAGGTATCTCCAAAATACCGACTAAATAGACCTTTGGAATGTAAATAAGCAAAAAAAAATGGTTATTAACAGTGTTTTTGTGGGGGGTGGGGGTGAGACATCTTCTCATACCCCTCCCCAAATCTATCCCTGTCGGAGGTTTTTAACAAATAAGCATAAACTTACCTGCTCAAATCCAAAAGAAAATCAACAAAATTTTACATTATATTTTTCAATCATGAATAAAATTACAGGTATTTTCAAAAATAAGGATCCTAAACTTTTAAATTCACATCAAAATTAAATTTTACTAATTAAATGACGTGATATACGTGAATGTATATGTAATTTTTAGATTAAGATATGTGACCATTTAAGTATTAGATCGGAAAATATTTTATTATAGCAAGTTCCAATTAGAATCATTTAATTGAAAGAACAGATTAATCATTGCTATCTTAAACATATTCTGTACCGTGCATAAGAGTCTTATCTAACCAACAAATTGAAGATTTTTTTAGAATTTATAAGAAAACAAAATTAGAAATAAAAAGGAGTCTTTAATAAAATGTCCTGCAGGGGACTTTTTATGCCAGACCGACATTACTCTCGATTATCATTTTTTTATTTATATATTGTATTTACGCAAGTGAAAATTCAATTTTTTTTTTTTTTGGTATTATGGCATAATATTTTTGTATAGTTTTACTCGTGAAATAAACAATCGAGGAAAGCTATGTATAACATTAATTCATTATACATTTATATATATATATATATATATATATTATTATATTATACACGATTTCCATGTGATGCATGAACATAAAAATAATGACCTATACAATAATATATACCTATTAACTTATACATATAGATGCATATACGTATATATATATATATATATATATAAGATAACATACCTGTACAATATGTATACTATAGGTATATACTATATATATACATTACACCAGATGGTTAACCTGGGGGAGTGAGAGAAGGGAGGATGCCCCTCTCGTAAAATTTGGAAGGGCATGGCATGTCCCCATTGATATTTTGGAATTTAATTTATAAAATTTTTATTATTTTGTATAAATATGTGATTTGTAACAATTACCTGATATTGAGTTTGTTAGGACCTCCCCCCTCACTTTATCAGTTATTTTAAATTATTTCAGAGCGGTTTGATTTTTGTTATATACTCACAGTGAAAGAACATTGTGTTAAGAACCGTTTATCTTTATAGTATTCTATGATAGTACAAGATTTGAAAATTGTTTTGTTTACTTTTTCAAATTTTTCCGTGCCATTTGCTTACATATTTAAATAGTCCAGTGCATATTTTAAGGAATTTTTACTGGACAACTCGTCCAATTATTTGGTAGCTATATATGCTTGTCGTAGGTATCAAGAATCATTTTCGACTCCCCTAAAATTATGTGAAGGTGCAAACCTGAGCACGTTAACGTTTGAAAAATAAGATGATACAAAACTGTTAATTTATTTTTCACTGGGTAACATTAAAAAAAAATGTGGAGGTTCGCCTCCTTTCTACTCTATACCGTCATAGGTGCAAAAAGGAAACTTGGGGTAATTATTCATACAAAATTTATTAAAACTACATAGGTCACATATTTCAGGGGGAATAGAAGCTAAATTAAAATCATTTCCGTAAAAATTTCATTCTTAGTTCTCTAAATTGTGTTTATGGATATAAATTTCAATCAACATTTAACATTATGAACATAAAAATAAAATTAATTTGGTTAAAATATATTTTTGGGTTAATTTGTTTGGTATATGTTATACCTATTATGAATACTTCGTTGCAATAATTACAATACTACTTGTCATGTTTATATTCCTGAAAACTTCATATTTTTAAATTAAAATTTTAGTTTCAAATACATAAACCTAATCTAACAATACCATAAAATAAAGTTATTAAATTGAAACACATAAATAAGAACAAATTATACATGAGTTAAATTTATCTTTTTTAACTATATTAGAAACATACTTCAATTGTTAATGTAATACATGCATACATATGTATTATAAAATATATATTAAAAAAAAATACATTTTTTTTATATAAATCTGGCCACTAACAGTCTTGGATCAAAATGTGCTGTACCTCTGTGATATACAAATGAATATTAATCGCTTATTACATTAAATTAAACATTTTTTTTTTACATCAATATTCAATTATTATACATATGTTATATATTATTATATCATATGAAATGCTTAATAAATAATTTAAAAAATAAAAAATAATTGTATATAGGTACCTACTTTTGTAATTTTGTTAAAAATCAGTGTCACCCAGTAATTAAATATACCATTTACTAAGCGATAAAAATGTTTTACGTATATTAGTTGAAATGCAATGAAATAGTCCATGTGTTTTGCGCTCTTTACATACTATTTTAAGTCATTTGCCTCAATTTTTATTTTTATTTTTATATTATTTTGAGTTCTGTGCAGGGCTGGATTTAAGGAGAGGTCAGAGGGGTCAGTGGTCTCAGGCCCCCACCACTTGGAGCCCTCAATAGCTGTCATAGAATTCGCAAAATTTAAATTTAAATTGCAAAGAATTTAATTGTAGCGGAAAAAATTATTTTAAAGAAAAACTTTTTGAAAAAAAAAATAATAAAAATTTATTTTTTTTATAATTCTTAATTTAACTCCTCTACCTTGAAGTATTTGTTTATTTGAGTATTTTTAGAAATAATTAAATTTAAAAAAATAAATAAATAAGTTCAAAATGTTATAAATATACTGGGTTTATGTATTTTAAAGTTCGCAAAATTGCATGTGTGTTGGTATCGTGTTTTGAATAATTCCATAAATTATTTTTACGTCGTAAATACGATAATGTAACACCAGACTCCACAGGCAGTTACCCGGACATTGAATGTTTGATATTGATTTTTGTATATCCTATAATATTATTATGATTTTGGTTTGTCATTTATTTTACCGTAGATCGTCGAACGCCATGCGTGTCGCTTATGGTCATTATTTAAGAGAACGCTACACATTCATTTTTTAAAAGGTTGTATGTAGGAAATTTACAGGAAATTTTTTGAAATATCAAAATAAAATAATTTCAAAATATTTAAATATAATTTTAAAAGCAATAAATTGGTCCCGTGTCTACCATTTTTTATTGTTGTGTAATCACGATATTTATTATAAAAACATATTTGGGAAAAAGTGTTAAAATGGGTTTTTAAAGTAATATTAGAATAAAAATACCTATTATCAAATCAATAAAACATAATATTTGGGAGTGAACCTCATTTCGGTTTTTAAATTAAATAATTTTAAAAAAGTTATTGTATTTTTAAAAACTTAATTATTTTTACTTTTTCAAGCTTTAATAACTTTTTTAAGGCAATAAATGAACAACTCAAATAAGATTCACTTTAAAATTTTGCGTTCTATCGATTTAATAATAAGTATTTTAACTCTAAACTCACTTTATGAGTATTAACAGTTTTGGTAAACATGTTTTTATTACTGAAAATCATCAGTGTAGCATCCCCTTAAGTAAAATATTATACAATTAATTCTAAATCTGCTTTCATTCTAGTCGATTTTTTCATGTGCGAACTCTACTATTTCGATTCAATATCTATTATTACCTATAGGATGATAATTATAAATATAAAATAAAAAAAGTACAAAAATTATTATTTGATGAAATGTAAAAAAATATTCTTGAATTTTTTATTTTAGTTTTTAAATATTATACCTATTTTATATAACATACCTACAAAATAAATGTGTAACACTTACAACAAAGTTCAAATCTAATAATTTGATTGCGATATGTTTTTATTAAATTTAAATAAATTTAAAAAAAAATTAAAGAGATGAATGAAGTGTTTCACTTTCATTAACGTCGAATGGTGTTCAAAAAATAATATTTTTATTGATAAAATAATAAATTTCCTTATTTAAATATAAAATATATATTACAAGTACTTACTAGAAGATACAGACTTAAAAGATTCAACACATATGTATTCAACTCATATTGTTTACAGAAAAAAAGAACGGAAGTTTTATGAGTAAAAAAGATCGATATGGCTGATTGAAAATAATGAAAACAAGATTGGTGTACGCTTTAACGTGATTAAACGTACCTAATCAATCTAGAGCGCAAAAAAGAAAAGACGCATCTGAAAAGGCTTCCCTCCACCATCCATTAAACTGGGCCCTCATAACTGTAAATCCGTCCTTGGTTCTGTGGTTTTAGTTATACAATTAGTATATATAATATAACATAATATATATTAGATAATAAATGTATTTATTACATATACCAGTGTGATAGTAAAAAATGTAGTGATATGTACTAAACAGCTGATTTAAAGCAATTGAAACCAAAACCTACCGAACAAAGGAAAATATTTTAGTACCTATTTAAGTATTTAAGTATTCGGATTTATAATCCCGTGCATGTTGCTACAGACGAAAACTCATCTGTGAAGCCCAGGTTTGAATTATATTATCCAAAATAACGTGGTATACTGTATACATGTATGATGAAAGTCAATAAATATTGGCACTCTGTATGCAAACGTAGCATGGTTTGACTATGACGGGTATAGTCCATTTTCACCCCAGAGTAGCCCAAGTGCATCCTAGGGGTGTGAACAGATGCGCTCGAAAGATAAAATACTACCTGTCGATTTATAGCCCATCTCGAATTTCACCCATTTCGCATGCAACGTATGATCCATATACATATATGTATATATATTTAAATTCGGATCTTTTCACATCTAAAATCAAGATCTTAAATACGTACTTACACCTTAGTGTTATTATCGGCAACGTTGCACGGTTTTAAAGCGTTTTTATAAAAAAATATTTCGGGCTTATATAGGCTATGATTTCAGGTGCAAATGGGCTATAAAAAAGGTGTGATGGATGCAAGTGGGTTGTTCCGACTTTGACGAGAAGTGGTAGGGTGGAAACCAGTCACCACCAACTCGACGATGGTCTTTCTTAACGTGCAAATATTATATGTTAGGACATTTATTTGAAATATTTAATTCAAAAGAAAATTTTGAGCGAAGTTGGTAGTATTATTTTCTGATTTATATTAAATAATTTTCTATTATTTTCGATAGTTTTCCTATATTCATGAATTAGGTACCGAAAATTGGTAAAAAAAATTAAATTTTATCACGTCAATTTTATGTAACAGTAAATATTTGATGCAAATTTTAAGTCGCTGGCATTAATTTTTTCTTAATTATAACGATAATTTCGGACGAGTATAGTTTTCATTTACGCTTACATATATCCTTTAATTTGCCTCTACAGTATTGTAAAACCAAGAGATTACTCTCTCCACTGCTTAGAATCTATAAATCTATAATCTATAACATGTATTGTAATTCTTGTAAGTTAAAAATTTTAGTTATTTTTATTGAGTTTTTTCTAAAAAATGTTTGCAGTCTTGTAAGTTGCTTATTTTGTATACCTATCTCCTAATTTAAAGGGGGTTTATTTATATATTTACAATATCTAAAGTGTATATACATTTGATGTTTCTATAGAATTTCAAGATATTATGTTATAGATTATATAATAACATATATGTTATATATTATTTTGATTATAAAAATAATATAAAACTTAGATATTTGGGTTGTGCATAACCAGAATTTATTTTTGGAGGGGAGTTAGTAAATAAAATTGCGTTTTACTCTCATAAAAAAGTCCCAAGTTACGCTTATACTTTACACATTATTATATATTAGTAACTTATAATCTTCTTCTTCTCCTTCGCCTTCTCTCCCAACTATTTGGGGTCGGCTAATATTAGTAACTTATATTAAGTTATGTATTTTAATTTTAGATTTTAACTGGAATAAGAAATCTATTAGACTTACAATGATGTTTATTTTTTTTTGGAAATAACTATTTGGGTAAAAGTAGTCAACTAAGCTTTGGATTAAAGAGCTTTATTAATAGAAAATTCGTTTTATATGGTCCTTTCCAGAGGTTATTTTATTAATTTTTTCCGTAATTTTCTTAAATATAAAGAAAAATTACCTTTTATGAAGATAATTTTTTATAAATGTATGAATGTTTTTAAAATAACAAAGACAATTGCCATATTATATATATATATATATATATATATATTACTATATATTATATTCGGTAACGTCATGAAATTTAAAAAAAATTCGACATTTTATACCTTTAATATTACACCGAGTATTACAGAATGAAATGATTTATCATTGCTTTCAAATTTAATATAGGTATCCACTATAATATATATCCTATATCCGACGAGCAAATAGTGTTTCTCTCTATACTTGCCACCTTTTTATTATTTTTAGTGCATGCAATGACACCTCGCCACAAATACCCTTTATACATCTAGAATGTTTATTTATCCATTTTATTGCATCGTCATGATGCAAGCTTAAATATTTAAATCAAAACTTGTCCAAAAAATTTTTAATCCAAAACAATGTAATAGATACTATACAAAAAGGAGCGTATACGCAAAGAAGGATGATAAGGGGCTGAACTCCCTCCAATTGGCTATAGTATTATATTTTTTTATGTTTCTTATTAGCGATACTATATATGTATATATATATATATATATATATTTATTTTTATTTTTTATTTTATATGACAATAAAAAAAGATAGCACTTATTTTATTGAAAAATTCTGTGTACTCCACTGATATAAAAGCTCCATCGCTGCAAAATATTATATAATCATACATACCTAGATATATAAATTTAAAATACATAGGTACTTATAAAATATATTTGGTTTGTATAATAAATTATACGTTTTATATATGTATACAATTCACATTAAATATTTATCTGAAAATTAAAATATATTTATAAATGTATACCTATATAATAATTATTTAAATATAATGATTAATTATATTGTTATTGTATGCCTAATTCCTATATAATATAATTTCAAAATGTATGCAGATTTGATAAATAAACTTTAATATTATCTTTATTTACTATATATACATATAGGCGTTTGTTCTTATATTAATAAACAAGTTATAATAATATATACTTACCTAAGTATATTAATACTAGGTATATGTTATTTGTATATGTGTAGGTATAATATTTAAAAATACACGTTTTATACTAGGTACATATATGTATTCAACTATTAAATCCAATTAATTCGAAATTATTTGGAAATGTAGATGCTTAAATTATGCCTACGCCGAAAAATAGATTTGTAATTTTTTTTCATTTATTAAAATTACTATTAAAAAAATTAAATTAAAATGACCTCGAATAAGTTACAAAATTTTCAGATTAAAAATCGTAAAATTCCTTTAGAATGCATTGCACGTAGGTATATACCTACGTATATATAGCTTCAATACATTATATGCAATTTATATGCAGTCATTATACAAAACACGATAGACTACCATTTTTGACCAATTAGAATCAAAGACCTTGTTTGTTCAAATACCTAAAAAAAATAATAATAATTAATAATTATATATAAAAATAAAATGAAACGGAAATGTATTTGGCTGTCGATACAGTCGTGTATAGACAACAGGAAATACTGAGATAAGTTTAAATTATTTGGAAAAAATTGGTGTAATGCGTGAAAATTAATTATTGCAGACATCTAATCACAAAAAAAAAAAAAAAACCATCAAAAACCGTATATATACCTGTATTTATATACCTACAATCACAAAATATAAATAATTTTAAAAGTATAATAATATATATATATACCTAATTAAGTTTGTTGAAATATTTCTCCTGCAGTTGTTATAAAGTAATGAACTTTTACAGGTATATTCATGTATATATTATATATATTTATTTATTTTATAAGTTATGTAAAGAAAAGTTTAGCTGAAATTAATTTCACCATTCAAGGAGGTTCAGTGGCCTTTAATGATTTGCATTTTCTGAGTGTTGTTAACCTTATATAATATTTTACTATATACATATACGCATTGCGATTTCAAAAAGTTCACTTACACGCGATTTGTTATTACAACTTTAACAGATCTATATATTATAATATTACGAGTAAATATAAATAATTTAGATACCTATGGACGAATAATATAATCTGCTATTATATATATATATATGCATACAAAAGTAGAAACCCTTATTAATAGTAGTGCTCTTGTAGCTTTAACTAAATAATATACATTTTTTTTTTCAAGTATATATAGTAAGTTTACATTACTATCACAAAATATTTACACACCATATACACACACACACACACACACACACATATATATATAATATATTATACTGTATTTTTCAAAACTGTTGCATTAATACATAGATCTTCCAAAACAGCTATATATACGATTATATATTGGAAAATGTGCTTTCGAACTAACATTATTACGGAGCCGGATTGGCTAGGTGAGCTACCGAGAAAATCTCGGTGGGCCATCCAATATTTGGGCCGATTAAGTAATATGTGTGTAGCCAAAAGTGAAATTAGGAAGGTTCTTTATAGCTGGTACACTATTTAATTTATTAAAATATTTTTTTAAAAGGGTCGAAAAAGCATTTTGGGCCGGTAGAAATCCTAAAACTCGTTAGGACGGTATAGCTTCCCTATCTGACACTGCATAATATATAGGTACTTATATGTATAATACACCTCAAACGTAGTATTTTATTATTATAGATGAGCGTCTTACGTCTCCTAAAGTCTTGAAAAAAATTGCAAAAAGACGGTCGGTCGTGGAAGCTGTATGTGTGGCAACGGCTGCAGTTGCGATATAGTATATAGTCAGCTATATATAAACGCGGATGTACCCGTTATGCGAGTATATTATTATATGAATATTACATGGTATACCTATATTATATATATTATAATGGATGTATGCATATAATCCGCAAACGGCAATTCGATCGGCTGACCAATAGAAATACGATCGTATAACCAATACGACGACGATAAATACGAGTACTTATATATATATATATATATATATATATACACGCCGGGCATATAATAATAAATAATAATAATAATAATAATAATATATTCACATTTTACGTATACCTATCTAAATATGCGGCGAGCGCTCTCGAAATAAATTCGCGAACGTTTGACACGACGCGTTACGCAACGCTCGCGCGGCGGCGGCCGATCGGCCGAATATCAACCTGCGTAAATAATCGCGAAACACGCGAATTTCCAAGGCGACCGGTTTCGGCCGTGGCCGCGGCGAGACGCCCGCAGACGTTGCGGTGAGGCGTAGGCAGCGGCAGCGGGGAGGTGAACGTACGGCGGCAGTTTTGCGGAGTGGAAGGGGGACGGACTGGGCCGGGAAAGTGGGTACGGATGCCAGGGCAGCGTCCTCGTCGCCACCGCGTTGAAGGTTCGTCTGGTGCCCCCCACCAAAAAAAAAAATAAAAAAAAAAAACGGTCCTCCGCTGCGCCGCCAGTCTCAATATTCGCGGGCGCTCTACTCCCCTACTCGCCGCTCGCCGGTTCGTGTCGTCCGTGCGGCCTACGTCGGCGGCACGGTCGGGGCCCGCGGGACCCGGCGTCTAAGCGGCGTTGTCAGTTCGGGCGCACCGCCGGCGCAACGTTTTTGCGCGCGCGTCCTGTTTCGCCCGCTCGGTTCGTTTTTGGCGCCGCGCAACGGCACCGGTGTAGCGTACGCCAGCGCTCACAGTCACTCGATCAGTCGACCGGCAAAGTCATCGGAGGCCGGTTGAACTCCCATCGAAAGCGCGTGATAACGCGCGCGCACACACACACACACACACACACACACACACATTCACACATACTCACATAAACACACAAACATACATTATTATATTCACACATACAACACATACGTAAATATATATACACGTACACTCAAACATACATACATATATGTACACACACGCACGACATACGCGCGCAAACAGAAATATTCGCGAACGACGCGATTAGTGCGCTCGTCATACGCCGGCGACGTGTTATACCGGTTTGTGCAAAAAAAAAAAAAAATAATTATAATAATAATAAAAATTTTTTTTATCGTTTCGTGTGTATCCTTTCTATATATCGAGTGCCGCCGTGTTACACACACACACTCCAGGCGCCAAAATGAGTTCATATAGCTAAGGTATATTAAAAAAATAACAGAAACATTTTTTTTTCAAAATATTTATTCAAAAAAATACACAAATTTTTATTTATTTTTAGTTTATTTTATTACGCGTACAATATTATTATTGTGTTAGTGTTGTCTATAATATATCGCACTCGCATTTCGCCAAAAAAAAAAATAAAAAAGTATATATATATATATATATATATATATATATAATATATATAAAAAGCCGTTTACGAATACATATACAAAAGTTTTATATTTTTATTTATTTTTTAACATTTATTTTTTATTATTTCGGTGTGCATGCTCGGGCCCGGTGTGTCGAATTATATAGCCAAAGTGCAAACGAAATCGTGTTACACGACCAAACTTCAGTGGTATTTTATTAGCTGGTACTAATGGTGTTACGAAAAGGAATTTCGCGAAGGACGATAACTACTAACACACAGTGCGTATAACTATGCGATTTTAATTCTTATATAATATATTATATTTAGAGTAATTTTTATTTATTATTTATATAGTATATACGATTCGTATATACTATATATATATATGTGTGTGTGTGAATATGACGCACAGAATTATTGCCGTATAAAATGTCGATAGCGGAATTGCCATTATTCGGTCAATGTACAAGCCGTGATTATATACGGTGCTCATATAATACAAATATATACGTATAATGTTGTAACTGCTTTAATCTTATCAGCCCAGACGCTTTCCAACTTTCTTCTTATCACTGAAATAATAGGTATAATATAACATATTTTTAATGTATCAAAAGAAAAATAATCACGTTATCGCGTAATTATATATATATCTGCAGAACACTTCCGGAGAATATTTCATTCAAATTTATCCTATTTTAAATATATTTCCAATTACATTATTAATAGTCCTTCGACGGGACAAAAAAATAAATATTCGTTTAATAATTTATAATGGACATGCGCGTCTTTAAATTGCATACACGTAACGCCAGTCTACAAGATATTACTACAGATTTATATCTGCAGATGCAACAAAATATACTGGTCATAATATATAATGCAATAAGCGCCACATAGGTAATATCATTGATTATATTTATTATATATGCTAATTATATATATATATTATAACCAATGGTAATATAATATAGATAAATAAATAAATGATAATATAAAACAAATATTAAAAATAATATTTTTTTGATAGCTATTATATCTATTTCATAGATCAATAAGTATTTTTAATACCTGGGTCAAGTTTAAAGCAACAATAGCAACTAGTTAAAAAACAAAATTGTTTGTATACATAAATAATACATAATAATTATTATTCCAAAATCAAAATACATATTTATTGCGAATCAACAAACTTCTTGTTTAAGCACAGACTCATGATATTTTTTTAATTTAAGTACTTTAAACCTATATATTATTACTGTCAATCCATAAAGAGTCAAGAACTCAAGGTTATGACACCCGTATACAATAATTTTTATTTATTAGTGATCGAATTAGTTTTGAATAAAATATAAAAAGGACTCGAAAATATATACAACTCAAAGCCAATAACAAGGATATATTATATATATTATATACTGTTAACGTTATATTTTCGAATATAAATTGATTTGAAATTATGAAATATTCCTATTTAGATATATTTTATGATATTTTAATTTATTAAATAAATACATTTTTACAGTATATATATATATATATATATGTATACACGTTTAGTATTTCATACAGCATAAGGGAATACAACAAACTCAATAAAAATTTAAAATACAAAAAATGAAAGTGGTATTTTTTACAGTAGGTAGATACCAAAATATATAATATACATAAATAGATAGGTAGGTAAGTAGGTAGTTATAATACATTTGTATATTTTTTTTAAGTTTTATATTTCAATATGAAATTGATTTTTACGGAGTATATAAAAATAAAATTTTTTGTATACGTATTGTTTAATTTAAAAATATTTTCGATGCGACTTTTTACGAATACGTCTTATTTGTTATATAAAATCGTTAAAATATATCCTAAAAATACTCTAATAATATATTAATATTTAAATAATTTATATTTTATTTTTTAGTCATCCAAATCATTTAAAATTTTTTTATTTTGTAGAAATTAATATATTTTTAATATACTGTAAATAACAAAATAATACTAATAAACACTTGTGGTCATAATAAAATATAATACAATGCGAGTTAAAAATTATATAGTAATTTACCAACAAAGTAATTACATACCTACCTATAATATAATGTATTCGATTTTATACTTCAGATAGATAGGTATACATTTTATTATTGTGTTTAACATAAAATAATTTAAAAAATAATGATTCTACTCAAAATTATAAATGCTTAGGTTGTTTTATTTCTATAAAAAATAGTAGAAAATTGATAGAATATTATTATATAAGCACTTCGTTTATTAAGAAAATATTGGATAATAATTATTATTAGGTTTGCTGTTGAAATGCAAAAACGAGATTTTAAAATCATTAATTTTTATAATGTGTATTTATTATTATATTATGTATTGCAACACAACTTGAACATTATTTAATTCATAATTTATATAATATACAATTATATATGATAAAAGTTCCCAAAAGTATTTATATATAATTTAGGTATATTTAAAATAATATTTATAAATACAAATAATATTTGGGCTAATATTGTTCGCGTATGTTTTCGTAAATAAAAACGTTAATTTTTAAATTTATGTAGACATAGATAGTATGTATATTGAGTTATTAGGTATATTGTTTATATATTTAATGTAACAGTAACAATACTTCTTTGTAGATTTAACAATTATAGATATTCTTTATTAAATAGTTGTAATATACCTACCTATATTATTTTTTCGTATACATGTTTAAAATACACAAATTTATAACGTTAATTTACAAATTTAAAATTTTATAAAAACAATAATATTACACGAGTTATGAATCATTATGATTTGTGTATTCAAATTTTTTAATTATAATCTATAAATAAAATTGAGGCAATTAATATGGGATTGTATATTTTAAAGTAAATAATAAATATTTCATTATGTCGTAATACCTATAGGCTATAGATATTAACAATTTAATAATGACTAGGTTGTGTTCAGTGACATAGTATTTAAATTTAGTATATGATCCTTAAAGAGCATATAGATATACATAATTCACAATTTGTTAAATATTAAGTTTTACAGGTTTTTATGTTGTTTTTCTTTTCCATCTATTAATTTTTTAATGTTCTATACATATAATATATATTATATTAAACTGAAAATCGAATTTTTTTTATGGGTGGGTGGACATTGGACAATATATATTATATTAATCATCATAAAATATATTTAGATTAAAATATTTTTAATTAAGCTTTGTCTTTATTTGGATAAATGATTAAATTGTACAAATAATACAACGATGAATTACGTAAAATCGTATAAAACTTCCTTTACTTTAACATTTTACGATATAAGTCAATTTAAAAAAAAAAAAAATAATATTATATATTTGCATATAAAAACAAAAACTATATTGTATATTAAAGTAATAGCTAGTACCTATATAATAAAATTAATAACAATTGAATATCGTTTTTACACGTATAGTTTTCCTAAATTTAATGGTAACCATTATTTAATTCAGAATTAGTTTTCCAATTTCAATTAGTGTTAAATATTTTTGGTGATCAAAATTTGATGATATTATGGTTTAGTGTAGATTTATTTTAATATTTTATTTGTACAATATTGTATAATATACTGTATCTATCTTGCAAGGACTTTCCTACAATGACGGTTATAATTTTTAATAAAGTTTTATTCCAATGAGTACACCTATATAATTTTGATCAAAGCGCGTAAGTTTAAGATTAATGTAAGTTTAATATAAACAATAATACTCGTAGACAGTATATTGTTATGAATTTCTCGAGTATTTATATTATAAAATCGATGTATATTTCGGTGAACGTATTGTATGTAGTGTACGTTATAAATACAAGCTCGGAATGGGATGAGAGGATTCTTGTACCCGGAACCCTCAAGTTCTATTAGATACATATATAGCAGTGAAGTAGAAACGAAATTTTTCTAGGGGAACGGAGTGAAATATTAAGTACTGTACAATAAATAAATGAAAAGTACCTTAAATCACTTTAATAATATAAAAATAAATGGCCATTTCAGGGGTCCTTCTTATACCGTTATATAATAATATACAGCCACTATACAGCTTCGATAAACGACCTCGTATACGGTTTTATTCTTCATAATTATTAATTTCTTATATATGAAATTGCGACCGAATAGACTTAGTAAAAGTCACATTTTATTCGTTGTTTATTTTCAAATTACCAAAATGTGCACTGTATAGGTAATTAGAATAAAAAATCCGCGTAATATACGGCGCATGTGCGATTTGCGATTATTAAAATGAGGTTTAAACGATGAAATCGTTCTGATGACACTCTTTCCAGATTTAAGATAGCGTATATCATATGTACATATACGAGTATATTATTATAATACATAATATGATATTGTATATATTCCATTTTTTGTGTGTTTGTATGCGCAGGCTGTCTCAGACATGGGAAGCGAGCACTACTGTCTCCGGTGGAACAATCATCAGAACAACCTGTTGGGCGTATTCAGTCAACTGCTCCAAGAAGAGTCCCTCGTGGACGTGACGCTCGCTTGTTCGGAAGAAGGCCGCCTGATCCGCGCCCACAAGGTGGTGTTATCCGCGTGCAGCGCGTATTTCAAAGCACTGTTCTTAGATCACCCAACGCGGCATCCGATAGTAGTACTGAAAGACGTACAGTTCGCCGAACTTCGTGACCTGGTCGAGTTTATGTACCGGGGCGAAGTGAACGTAGACCACAGACAGTTGACCACCCTGCTGAAGACGGCCGAGAGCCTAAAGGTCAAGGGGCTGGCCGACATGGCTCGCCCCAGTGACGCCGATGACGACACCGTCGGCGACCACGTCGAGTTAGTACCGGCAGATCGGGACGACGAGCCCATGGAACCGGAAGACTTGCGGCCAATGAGCCGGTGCCGGACACCGGTGCCGCCCGAGAGCCGTACCCCATCGCCACCACCCACCGAGAGTGACGACAACTTGTCCATGCAAAGTGAGCCCAGTGATATGACTACCGTTTGCAGGCGTGACCAACCGTCCCCGTCTGGTTCCGGTCTACCACCAGTTCAGCAAGTACCTTTGGTGAGTAACAACAATGGTTCTTTTATTTCATTTTCACTCGTATTCACAATTTGCATCGTTAAATACATTTGAAATATAGTTTAGCTGACTATATGGCAATTATGTTTTTTCCCGCTAAAATCCAAATTAAACCATGAATACTTACCTCAAGACATTCATTTCAAATACAATTTATTACGATAAATATTAATTTATTATTAAAATGGAAATAAATGTATATATATATATATATATATGCATAGAATACCTATTCTAAAAAATATTATTTACTTACAACTATATATAGACCATAAGACCATATATTTCGACCATAAGTTATCAGGTTATAGAATGAATAATCTTCTAATTAATTACGAAAGTATTGATTTTTTAAATTTAAATATAATTATTAAAATAGTCAATCATGAATAAAATGGAACAAAATGCATTTTAAATTTACTAAAAATTTAGGTATTTATTATGATTAAATTATACTCAAATAACGAATAGTAGCATCCTTCTTAAAGTAGGCACTCTTTAAAAAATCTATTTATATATAGTCATCTTGAAACTTTTTTAATGGCTTTCGTTTCTTTTAGTTCCTATTAAATTCTTGCTATTACTTAATTTGTATTTTATTAAGGATTCAATATAATTCCAAATTAATTATTTGATTAGGTATATACCAGACTTTTGTTTAGTATTATATAGGTACTCTTTAAACACTGATTTCTCTTCGTTGTTCTGAATGTTAATTAATAATTTATATAGGTAATATTGTGTAATATTATGTATTATTATTATATAGTGTAATATTTTTATAGTACTATGTCAACATATTATATACTTATATACACTTAAAATAAAATATCAAGTAATTACTTTAACGTTATACTTAAGAGTACTATACTTTTATGCGGCAAGAATCGAGTTGAAAATCGTGTATGTTCTCCGATCGTTTACTGCACGCACACCACCAAAGAGCATCGAAAAATCTTATAAAAATATTTTTTTTTATATTAATGAACAGGCTGGGGACTGGCGACTATAAGCTGTAAATAAAAAGTAGACTTATCGTGCGTAACTGTCACCATACTCTGATTATATTATATATTTTTTCGCAAACGTTTCGCGTACAACAATTTCATTATTTTTTGTATAAAATATGCTTATTTCGATGTCAATCATATAATAATATCTTCAGCAATATTTATTATACATAATGATATTATATGGGTATAGGTGTTATATATAGAACATCGCCGTTGCCGTTGCCGTTGCCGTTCAAAGGAACTTATTTATAGTCTCGCGTAATTGGATTATGTTGACAAATATCAGACGATTTCTTTAGTTTTCCATTGCCCGCTCATGAAGTTCTTGGATTACATTTTAAGAACAATGTATAGGTGAGAATATTCGGAAATAATACCGTTCGATCACCAGTGTAAATCTTTAAAGTTTCGAAAAATCACAAAATCTCCCGCGTTTACTTCATTTACCCCACTTTCCTCATATCACTTGCATTCATACCTCCCTACCTCTTTTTCAATCTTCCTCTCTCACAATTTCCATCAATATACATTTCCTTTACAAGTCTCTTCCCTACTTATTATATGCTCGTTTTATCTCAATATATTCTCCTTCATTTTGTCAACTATCAAAGCTACTCCTATACAACCTCTTATATACGCATTTTTTATTTTGCCCTCTCTAGTCACTCCACTCATCCACTTTAACATTCTCATCTCTGCTATAGTCATTCTTTATTCTATCTTCCTATCTACTGCCCAATATTATTTTCCATACATCATTACAGGACTCACCACTGTCTTATAAAATTTACTCTTTAACCTAATAAGGATTCTTTCGTCACATAAAATACCTGACGCTTCTGTCCACTTCATTCATCAATACTTAATTTTATGTTTCATAACCTCATCGAAGGCATCATCTTTTTGTACAACGGACTCTAAATACTTGAACCTTTTAATCTCCCCCACTACATCCACACGTAACTTTATGATGGATCAGTGAAATGAGACATTTTTATCAAACACACATCTTAAAATAAATTCAAACATATGATATTTGCATGGAAAAAATAACAAGTTTCATTCCATCATTTGTTCTTATTGAATACTAACCACTTTCACTCTTTCCATGTTTGCAGCTGTTCTATCACAACAAAGAGCTTGTACTTTTTTGTATATACAATTCTTATACAAACAAATTATATAAATAAATGTATAAGTGCAAACATAAAAAAATACCATAATAAAACTAATACATTCCTTCTTCGCTCAGAATCGAAATAATAAAGCAACCATTATAAGAAATATAAATGCATAATTTTGCATACCCTTTAACGTATAATAATTATAAAATTATAAAGTAATTTTTATAAAATATTTTAAATATTATTATATAAGTTTTTTAACTGCTCATATAAACGTAAATGTCTTATTATTGCTCATTAGAATAAAGCCCGAATTATTACTTTACAATAAATAGTAAATTCCTTTTATTAATTTTTAGATTTTAAAGTCTAAAAATGTGACTAGAATAAAAATATTATTTCAAATATTTTGTTTTTGGTAGTTTGTTATACTATATATAATACCTAAACTATTTTTCCGTGTATAAAATGCACTATCGAATTTAAAATAAATATAAAATATACGAATTTCTTGGGTAACAAAGATGTTAATGAATAGTTTTACTGGAATAAGGACCAAAAATTCAACTCAATAGCCTCTTGCATTCTATAAACAAAACATTTTTTTTGTTTTTATTATATTAGTATTTTCCATTATAAACAGAGGTGAATTGAAGGGGAAGGGCTTTTTGGAGAGAAATAAGTTGATAAAATTATGTCAGTCGCCAATATTAGTTGAAAATTAGTGAAAAAAAATAATTTACTTTTTTTAGGTTGTCAATTCAACTTAGATATTCCCACAAATATTTCAAAAATCTACCACTAACTATAAGTATATAATAGATTCTCATATCCACATAAACATCTCTGTATTATATAAAATGTTGAAAAAAATATTTAGCAGTTTTTTCCATGACATTTAGGACATATGTTTATCATTAATAGTTCCAGATCTAAATGTGATTAAATGGAAGTATAGTAAGTTCGACTAATATTTTCGGATTACACATACCTACTTTGTATATATATACAATCGAATCACTATATATGTGTAAAACTATTTTTTAGGAAGCAAAGGCTATTTAAAAAATAAAAAATTATCTCCCTAAATACTACTTAGTTATTGGCAATTACGAATCCCGATAAAGTATATAAATTGAGACAAACAAATTACATTCAAAATATGTTGCACTCAAAAGAAGTTCCACTTATAAGGTGTCGCAGTCAAAAGAAGTTTTTATTATATTTCAATTATATGGTTTTTATTTCAAATTCAAAATTTCAGATGATTATATAGAATAAATATATTATAACTTATTTTTTCGAGATATTATTGAACAAATGGACTTCAGAAATACATAATATTACCATTAGGTAGTCTATAAAGTGTATAATATAAGCAAAAATATATTTTCAGTAAAACGTGTAATACTGTAGTAGGTATCTATAAACAAATTTTATTTTCGTATATTAAAATTCAAAAGAACATAAAGTCAATTTTATACCCTTTGAATTTAATATTTAAAATGTTTAATTTTATTTTATTAAATAAACGATCATTTCTTTTGAATAGGATTTTAATAATTTCTCTGACGTTTATGTTTTTCAATTTCCGATGTATTTACTGATTTTTTTTCTGTTAGACGATTTCTTAATATTTTATTATTGTATGTCAATAACTCTTTATAATTTATTTTACGTTAAATTTATATAAACTTAATATACAACATACGAGTACATACATATAATGTCTCGTTTATGATTTTCTTATAATTTCTCAAGTAAATAGAAATAGAGTATTTTAACTTAATGACGACAATCCGTTAATCATTATAATTTTATAGTTACCTACTATTTAAAATATAAAGCGTAGGTATAGAAAAAAATCTATACACAAATTATCAAAAAAAGTATCATTTGAAGACGTATATTATAATTATTGAAGACACTATAGCTATTATATATATAATGTAGAATACAGCGATTTTTCTTTTAGTCCACCCCGAATAATTTTTAACATAATATACCTAATGTTTTAGGAACGAAATAAAAAAATTTTACTCGGGGAGAACATAATAAAGATACCCAATTGACCTAATTCTTATACAATCTTGTTTCTTTTCGTATTAAGGTCATGACTTTTGTGCAGACTGTGTAGTAATTAATATGATTTATTGATTTTTTTTTTAAATTCTAAGACACTAATATTATTATTATTAGGCAGACAAAGTATTGCACAAGTTTTAATTTAATATAATATAGTATCTATGATTTAATCTAAAATAATTTGTATTTAATTTATTATTATTACATTTAAAAAATTATAGTAACCTTTTGATTATAACATTATAATATATATGTATGGAATATTGATATATATATATATATATATAATACCTATACGTAGAATAGTAATATTAATTGTATATTTCCTAAAGATTCATTCGTTTACACTAATTTATTGAAAACAAATAAATTAAGTGTTTCATTCATGTAATATGTATTATAGATAAACACACATACACTATTATTTATCAATTATTATTATTATTATTGTTCAAGTATACAGTATTATACAGTGTGTCCGTGATGATTATAAATTGGGAACAGCCAATAAATCTACGCAAAATCATACAATTTAAAATATGTTTGGCTGTATACTATTGTCTAATATAGTACACACTTTCTTGTTCTACAAATATTTATATGAAAATTAATTTAATAAGCATTAAGGCTGTTGTAGCACCCCATATTTTTTGTGGTTTTAGAACCAATAAAAGAAAGATTAATTTATGTACTTCCCGACGTCCGATAATTTTTTTTTTAAGCCTTAAATTAAAATTATTTTTTTTAAACGTATTTAATAACCAAGAAAATATTGTTTTCAATTATATATTAAAAGTTATAAAACATTGAATAGTTTTCCTACATAACTTAGTAAAAGGTTAATGAATACAAATTGTTTAATACAATTCAAATCGGACAACTGGAAAACCACTTGAAAAAATCTTTCTTTTTTAGCAGTTTCCACTTGTAAACTAATAGTTTAAAAGGAAAATTTAAGAAGCATTTGAAATATTTGAAAATTCTAAGCTCCTTACGTACTAACGCTGATTAATGTATAACACAGAGACATTCCATATACGTACAATGAATTGTCAATATTAAAAATTTTATGCTCCAACAGCTATAATACAATTATTTTTAATGATAACTCCTTGGTTTGACCATTAGATTGTTTTCTATTTTTTATGAATATTTTATTTCGTCTGATATATTGTTCAAGTATAAAAATTGTTATGATTTATTTATAATTATATATACCTATAGGTATATATATAAAGCTACCCAGCAATTTGATATATAAAACTACCCAAAAATTTGAGTGTTAGATATATTTTACGGTCGTAATATATATATAGATGTTATACTCGATAATATTGGAACTTAAAGTTTGTTTGACCATCAAATAATATTTTAATGTATTTCTATTGTTCTCTTATTCATACGTGAGCACATCATTGTACATCATGTTATACAAATACATAAAGTATCGGTTTTTCGATTGTTCTTTTTTTTTCACAATTAATTATTCAAAAAATATAAGCAATATATAAGAACGTGGATCTTATTATTTTATTAATAATTTTAAACTTCTCAATTAAGTATATTTTATAAAAATATAATAAATTCACAGAAACTGCGGGGAGGCTTTTCCGGATTAACTCGACTATACCTGCATAAATAAATACAATTTAAAAATTGTCAATACAGTACTAAGAATCTCGCAGAAACGAAACGAAATACTTTTTTTTGGAGTGGCAGTATGTTTAATATGGCTAACTGATTGAACTTTGAATGAGCTGAATATCGATTTGACCGACTGTAAAGATCTTTTTCATAAAATACTTAAAATATTTCCTTAAAAACAACAAGCAAAACATAAATAAAAAAGTCATGAATATCTTTCTGTTTTCTGATTTACCATTACTGTCTTTTACATTGTGCATGGCTCTGAACGATTTATCTGACTAAAGCAATTTTATATGGTAATATTTAAATTTATATATAATAATTTCCACATTCCAGTACATCGCATTTATCCTTAAATATTGGTACCACACATCTCTTTCTCCACGCTTCCAGAAATTTTCCTTCTGCTAGTACCTAATTAAAGAACTTTGTCAATTATCCTATACCTAAACTTCCTAATACTTTCCATACTTTTACTGGTACTCCATCCGATCCTGTCACTTTCTTGATTTTCATTTTTCTAACAGGACTCTACATTTCCTCTTCCCTTATTAAAACCATCATACCCAAATTCCATTCAATCCGATCAAATTGCCTTTCTTGAAAATTATTTCTAAAAATTTAAGTCACTTTTTTTGTAAAATTTTTATCAAAAAAATAAAAATTCCGTTTCCAACATTATCCAGTTAAACCTATATTATGTCCAGTTTATTATCTAGTATCTAGTATAGTTTTATTATTTAGTATTCAACCTATAGAATCTTAAGATATATTTTTATATTTAAATCGGAAAATTCTAAGTAGCCTAATTTTGTCAGACTTTTAGGTCTAAATCAATGAAATAATAAATCGCTTTCAACTGCCGTAATCAGGACTTAAAATGGAAAATAATTCCAGGAAGGACTAATGTCCCCCTATAGTTATAAGTATTCCATATATCATTATATATATAATGTATATGTAATATGTATATACAGAGTAATTTTTTTTATGTATGCTCACCCCACTTTTAACCGTAATAATAAACAAATTTGAAATTTATTTCTTGTAACATTTAAAGCATTAATAATATACTATATTTTTATGAAATAAATAATTTTTTATAAAAATTTAATATTTTGAAAGAGAATATGTTTTTTCATAATAATAAATTTTTATGAGTAAGGAGTGGTTGCCATTTAAGGAAACTACAAAACCAAAAAAAATCATACAGTTAAAAAATAGTATAAAAATTAATAATTTTACAAAAATATAAGCGCTTAAAATTGATCAAGAAAAATTCAAATTTACGAATTATACATAGTTAAAAATGGTGGTGAAGAAAAAGGCCGTCCTAGAGGGTGGGAAGTGTACTTTGGAAAGCAGTCGGCAAAATGAAGTTCAGTCAGTAAATAATAGAAAAAGTTGATGGTCTTTTTCTTTTTTTTGCTTATTCACGTTTTGAATGAAAGAATCATATTGGAATTTATATGGAAAATTATGCAGCAATGAAGTATTTTTTAGGATTTCAAGTCGGAAAACTATAAATTATTAATTTTAGTTGGCAAAATGGAAAAAAAGTTGATTACTTTCTTTTTTTTTTCTTATTAGTTTTGAAGAGAAATATTATATTATTTTTACCACATTTTCACTCTCCCCTCCAAAAAAAAATCTTTCTTAAAAAATCACGCTGTATATCTATTTATTTATATTTATATGTATGAAGCACAATTTTACGTTATCTAGTTAATAAAGAGGTATTTAAAAATAAATCAATTATAAAGGAGATACATAAATATAGGAATAAAAATTTTCTTTTCTTTAGTAAGTATATATTTTTTAAACATTAAATAACTGAAATTAATAAAAATGTAACATACATAAAAATATATATATTATACATATGTATATTATAATATATAATATTATTATGATCTTAGTATACAGATAAGTGTTTTAAAGTAAAATAAGTAAATTTAAAGTAACACGACTGGTGCATACGGGCCAAATATGTATACCAGCCATGTGGAACCGGCTTAAGATTCTATCTTAGTCCGTGATTTTTATTAAATACATTTTATATAAGTAAAATAATACATTTGAATATTTTATAAAAAGAAAGTAATAACTATAAGATTTAATTACAAAGGAAATCTGAATTAAATCGATTAATATTTAGTTATAATATGAGCGTTCCGGAGTATCTTACGGATAAATTGTAAAAGGGAAGATTTTTAACCACCGTTAGAGGTAAGGGGTTTGAGTCCCCTTGCATCCCTTCCCCCTCTTTAACTCCTGGTCTTAAGTATATAAACATAAGATTAATAAAACTAATGACAATTTTAAATATTAATATTGGTAATCATGACAACGAATTGTAAGAACAGCCGAACGTACGGACATTTGAAAAAACAATTTTTTCGAATATGTTAGATTTTCTTGGTAAATATGAATAACAAAATGTCAGGACAATCGATTGTCAAATCAACAATATCCCTCGTGACAATATTATGTACTTTATACTTACAATGTTCACATATCGATAGGACAGACGGACTCAACGGGGATATAAGGTGTTTATAATTTATGTTTAGAAACCTAAATAAACGAAAAAGTAACAATTAATAATAATGGTAGCTACACATGATTATATGTATGTGCATAGGTACATGCGTGAAATATAAAAAAACTTAATACATAAAATATGATTTTGTGTGGTCAAACCAAGTTTCCAATTTCTAAAATTACAAAATTATTGAGTAACAGTTGAATAATATCTGGTAACTCGGTCATTTTTAAGTTCGTACAGTCAATAAAATACAAAAAATAAAAATAAGTAAATAAAAAAATAAGAAAAAAATTGCTAGTAAAAAAATAAAGGGTTATCTACTTAAAAATAAACCCATATTACACAAGTGCGAAACTAATTGTAATTTATGACATACAAACAATCAGCAAAGGGCATACAAATGTGAATTACTAGGTATAACATTAATACAAAAAACAGAATTCAAATGATATGACTAATATACCTATGTAAATATTACTGACTGTTTCCAATTTGATAGTGGGAAATATAGATAAATTCGAAATTATATTATAAAGAGATCAATCCATTTTGATAATACTCAAAATGTTTGCAGTCTGCAAATATATAATTAAATTTCAGTTTAAATAATAATAATGTGCCATTTATTATTTTTCATTATTTATTATTTATTATATATCTATTTTTAAATATATCTATTGATGTTCTTTTCACAAAATGTTTGCAGTTATAATTATTCAAGTTCATTCATGGTTATTCAATTAGGTTCCCAAACAACGGCACTCTAGAGACTCCAAAATAAATTATTTACCGTAAATTTAAATAGAAAACTCATGAAGAACTAACTAAATTTCATCGGATTCCACTCTATGTATCATAAATATAAGTTGTAATACGATGTTTTAAATTTTTTTTTTTAAATGAATATGTGAAATACGGGTATATTGATTATAAAGTTATATAAAATATAATTACAATAATAATAACAATTAATGGATAATATAATAATAATAATAATAATAATAATAATAATAATATTAATTATAAAATTAATCAAAAGATTGACTTTTAATATAAATTAACATTTTACCTGCAATGAGTACATTTTATATTATTTCGATAAGTAATGGTTTAATAATCCTTTAGTAAAAAATAATAATATACAATTACAATACTGTACACAATATTTATACTTATTTTATGATAAAATACTTTAGTATAGTAGGTATAGTTATATTATAAAAACCAATAGGCGTTAGGTACAATTAATTTTATTCTATTATATCAGTTTCGTCCAAGTATTTAATTTCCGTTATTTTTCATGTTCATTTACAACATATCTTAATTAATTAATAATTGAACTTGTTCATTTCAAGCATTGATTTTATTATACTATAATATAATCAATTATTCTAAGGTTTAATATTTTTTTGAATATACGTATTCATTAATTTGGGTAGGAGCTTATAAAAGTTTCATTCATCCTTAAATTGTATAAATCATACACAAATGATTCATAATTATTAAAAATTACCAAAAAAAATTAGAACAATTTTCGACAGATTTTATGAAAGAATTGTTTGATGAGCAACATCTAGTACAATTGAATGGCTATTTTCATTAGGTATAAATTTATATTTTATTTGTGTTTTGTATTTATTTATACTATACGTATATTTAATATACCTATCTAAAATATTTTAAATTTCTAAATATACGTTTAGATACCTTATATTTTTGTTGTGTCCGTCCGTCTCTCCATTTTTCGGTAACTACTAGTACATATAGTCACGTATTTATTGATTTAGTTACTATAGGGAGTCGATATCCAAAATTCAAGCTACTATCAACTTATGAGATGTGAGTTCTTAATTGATTAAATTTCTTAATTGACATTAAAAATGTGCTGTGCGAACTTCTTTGAAAATTAGGAAATTAGAATTATTATCACATACCAATTCATATCATACCATGAATCACATACAAATAGGAAATATATGGATTTTTCAGTGATATATTTTTGTTTTTAAATATATGCGTGTATTATATGCATTATGCATATTGCATATTATACACTTTTAAGAATTTTTTGATAGAAAATTAATTCTAATTGAAACTATAGATAGATCATTTTTTGATTTTTTCCGTATTTTTCTTAACAGTATAAGGAAAAGTACCAAAAAATAAAAGTAAAAATTTTAAATATTTATAAATTAAAAATCAATTATTTAAGGATTTAAAAAATATAGGTACCAAATATTTATTATAGTACTATATCGACGTGGTAAGATTTTAAAATTTTAATTTTTTTTTTATTATTATTATTCATTTATACACTTTTTTGGGCAAAAAATGAGTATGTAATTTCTGGTAAAAATCTTTCTTATAGGGAATCTATTGTAATTGGTACTATCGAAAGGTCAATTTTCAATTTTCTCATCAGTTTTTTTTTAGGCATAAAGGAACATTTCCAAAAATAATAAAACATTTTTTATAAATTGAAATTTTTTATTAACAATTTATTAAACTTAGATTAGATTTATTTTTTAAATGCAATGAATATCTATACTTCTGAATCTAAAATATGTGTGTATACTATCCTGTCTATGATCTATAAAGGCGATAGAGCAACTTCCATCACCTGTTAATGAACAGTTTTTTAGATTTAGATATTAGGTGTCTTCGTATAATTTTGAGTAGTTAATATAGATATTAATATAGGTACAAATACTATGAGTTTTTATACACTATATGCATAAATATCCATAAAGGTAGTGAAAAATATTTTATAACATAAAAAAAATATTATACATAGAAAAAGTACAATTTCACTAATTATATTCTGCAGATATAATAATATAATAAATAGGTATAGGATGTCTCTTTAGGATTTACTGTTTCCAAAATAGTGATAAGTACCTAGTCGTGAAATTAACGTTAACATTAACATTATTAGCCGATCAATTTTAATTTTAAAGATGATATAATATGAATAATAATTAATATTGTATAAAGATATAGTTTATATTATTTATAGATTTTGTCATTTTTTACACTACTCAAGTAAGCAAAACTAAAAAATCTTTAATTTTAATATACTTTATAGAATATAATCATTATTATAAATATTATCATTATTTTATGACCAGTTAAATTTTTGATTTAAAAATACACAATTTGATTAAACTGAACATTTAGATTATATTGATACTACCAAGATAAAATATACCTATATATTTTAGTAAATGTAAACACAACGATTTTAATGAGTTTAGACATTTAATTCTTTAAAAAATATATCAATATAGAAACTGTTTTTTAGTATACAAATTCATAATTTTAAAAGTAACTAATTGTTATGTTTAATATTAAAATTTTAAACAGGAAATACAATAATTTTGCAGACAAAAGCTTATCCAAAAGTTATATTTTGCATGCAATAACAATAAACAACAAGATCATAACTTGGGCTTTTAAAATAATTAATGACTTTTTTTATATATACTTTATGACCAGGACATTATTAATGCATCATTTATTATGAATATGCATTGAAGTCCCAATATGTAATTCGAGCTAAAATTTAATAACTAAAATAATTAAAATCAAATATCCTATTCTCAAAAAAAAATATATGTAATATTATATAGGTATTATAGCTAGGTAATATATATAATAGATAATAGCAATGGTGGGCATTAACTAGTTAAAAAGTTAAAGTTAAGTTAAAAAGTTAATTTTTGTTTAACTTTTAACTCAACTAGTTAATTAATTTGTTTATTAACTAATTAACTTAACTAGATTAAATTATCATTGGCTTGACTTAACTTTTAATCGTTAATTTTTATAATAATTTATTTAAGTTAACAAGTAATAGACAAAAAATTGTATCATAGTAGGTACCTACAAACTTCTAATTAGTACCTAATTTTAAAAAAAGGAAATAGTGGAAATTGTATTCTTAAATATTTGAATAATTTGAAAAAAGTCTTGAAATTTAAGACACAAATGTTAAATGAAAAAAAAATTAACTTATTTTTAACTGAGTTAAGTTAATATTTTTTCAATGTTAACTTTTAACTTAATCAGTTAAATTTATTTTTGATTAACTCTTAACTTTTAACTGAAGGCATTTAGGCTAACTTAACTTAACTTAACTAAGTTAATTTTTTCCATTAACTTGCCCATCTTTGGATAATAGATATATTGACTAATAAAGTAATAACTATAATAGTTTTTAATACTTCATTATATTAAATGATTTATTTATTTAATGTGATTGATTTATTATAAGATTTTTTTGTTTTGAATTAGTTTTAAAGTAAATAGGTACCTATTATACAATATTAAATAGAGTATTATATAATATTAATTATTAATCCAACCGGAAGCACTATGAATAGGGAAAAATAAAAAGTGCAAATTATATATACGCATATTGTTACATATTAATTAGACCAAAGAACTAATTATTATTAATGGCAGCTTATAAGCAAAATATTAGTTTGAAATGCATTCAAAATGAAATGTTTAAACAATACCATGTTAGTAAGTCATAACATGACCTTTTTTAATCCTTAAAGTAGTATACAACGAGACATATTAATCACATTTCATTACGCACCTACTCTACGTTTCTATACAAAACTCAACGATTTAAATTTTGAAAATTATTGTCAGTTTCGTCGATTTTACAGGTATCATTGACAAATCTACCAAATTACCTCATTAAAAAAAAAATAAATTTATATTATGATATTTCAATTAAAGTATTATAATATATCGTTATATCGTCATTTTATTGGATTAATATATTATATAGTTATATATACCTATTTAGGTACATATTCACTTTATTTTTCTTTTAGAAAAAATAGTCACTTCAAAAATTGATCAGCATTCAACAATTTAAAGGGGTTGATATTTTACAGGATAAAAAACAAATTGGCAGAATTGTAATGAGAATTAAATAAATAAAATAAATATTAAAAAAAATTATCAAATAAATGAAAACCTAAATACTTTTGGAAAAACCATTTATAAGAAATATATAATTCAGTAACTATCCAAATCAGGTTATTTTTTGTTTCTTAACATATGTATTTAAAAACAATTATGTCGAATCAGGATGAAGATTTTTTAATAAAATAAATAAGAGAAAATGTATGGAAGGTATTAATAACCGTTCCCAATATTATCAATTCCTATTTTTAATTTTCTTTAGTATAAAATTCCTGACTACGATTGCTCTTAAATTTGATACTCCCTGAATAATGATTTTTTCAAAATTAAATGCCATAATATTGATGACTTTTTCAAAAAAATGTTCATAAAATATTTATTTTTGTTTTGGACTTTTTTAACTTTGATAGCCCTATAAAAATATCAATAATAAATTTATAATATATATATTAGTAGTATTTTAATATTAATCAATCAATGTATAAATAAGTGCTGTGAAAATATTTTTCCCTAATTATGATACAATATTATTATCCATATAGTTTTCTTTTTAGACATTTCATATTTTCCCATTAAATCTTCACGTACGATTTTTAAAATAATTACTTATTATATGTCCTCCGCCTCCGTGTCTGCAGAGACTTCTCTATTTTGACCTTGTCTGTTTTCGCCTCAGCGTGTTTTTCTATCGTACATTCGTACAATGTATATATTATGTAAACTCCTAACAAAGGTTTTACTAGCCTTGAAACACATTATAGTGTTAAGAAAATTCGCATCACGTAATAGATCAAACTCCCCCGGGTAAAGTAAGAGACTTTTAAATTTCATCTTTCACATTAAATGTTGATATTTTATTTTTGCACAAAGAATAACTTTGTATAAGACACGATTTTATCTTCTGGAATAATATAATATGTACAATTTCATTAAGTATTCACTATTCTGGCAGTCATATCATAATGGAATAATAATAATAATAATATCGTCTTTGCATTTGTTGTATGCATATACAATAATAACTTATAATGTTTGACAATTGAAATTATATAGTTATAGTAATTGTACATATATACTAATCGTTGGTATATGCGTAACTATATAATATATTATAATATAAAATATAAATTAAAAGTTCAAGATTTTAACCCATTAAATAATTAAAAATATACTCGTACTATATATCTTTAGAGCGCATTTTATTGGCTGAACATACGATTTTATAATATATTGTAATTGATTATAAACATGTTTTAGTGTAGAAAGGAAGTACTATTGGTTTTAAAAATTGTATATGTAGGTACTTATACTAAACAAAAAAAAAAAATAATAAGGTCGAATAAATGGTTAAAATTTGCATTCATAAAAAATTTGAGCTGTGTATTCAATTGAAAATTATATTTAAGAAATTTTTTTTTCGAATGAAAGTATAAAGTAATTTAAAAATATTCATTATTTTACGTTGAAATCAAAAAGTTCCTACTGTAAAAATGCCTCCACTCTGAATAATTTCTAGAAAATTATTTATTTTTAAATTTATTTTAACAGTATTTATATAGGAACAAACCTACCATTCTAAGACACAGCTCATCTAGCCTACCCAACGTTTACACTATATAGAATATCATTTTTTCGACATTGAGCTAATCAAAAAAATGTAAAAGAGTAAAAATATACCAAACGTTGAAAATAGTTTCATCTTTATAATTCAGAATAGTTAAATACGGACAGTACTTTAGTAATTCATTTTTAAAATTTCTCAGCAGTTTTGAAAACGCAGTATAGAAAAACTATACCGATGAAATGGGGAAATATACAGCACTGAAAAATTTATTTCGGTTACTTTATTATAATAAATTTAATAATTTAATAATAAAAATTGCCATACTTAATTTTAGCAATATTTACATACTTTTCAACAACAGTTTTAAATTTACAAAGAAATTTCAATGATTAATCAGTTGGTTATTTTTTATATAATTTAAAATTTTCATTTCATAAACATGAAAATGAATATGAGAATAAATTATGTTTTTTAGTATTTATAAATATTAAACCGTTTAGAAAAATCAGTTATGTCAATTTTATTTTTACTAAAATTCGGATAGTTTGAATTACACTAAATAAAATATTTTTATGAATAATTAAAATACTATAGGTATAGTGTTATATATTATATTTAAATTACGTACCTATATTATAATATATGGTTATCGATTAAGATCGGTTATCTTTGTGCAGTATCGTTTTTCGAATTCGTCATTATATTTTCTTTCAAATTTAAAGTTACTCATTATTTGCAATATCACGTCCGTATATAATTTACATTTTAAGTCTTAAGACAACCTAGAAATGATAATATAATATATATATATATATATATACCTAGTTTTTTTCAAATTTATCTATATATTTTACAAAAAAATTGAAAATATCGTGCATTTTTACTATGTATTCTTGTTCAGTGTTGATTTTCTATGACACATCGATTTTTCAAATAATTAATATCATCGTTTCTTTTTAATTTAAAAAATGTTCCAATATTTAGTGATTACATTTATTAGTTTATTAATTATTTGATATTATTCACTTTTTAAAACTATATATAATATAGGTATATTATGTTCTCGTTTTATGAGTAGCCTTTAAACGTATTAATTGATTAAATATCAATTTAAATATTTTGTCTATAAAATTCAATTATAAATCTAGTTTCTACAAGTGATAATAAATATGTTGATTTCATTCCATTTTTCTACAACCAGATTTATTTAAATAACTTAATTTTCTATGTTAATAATATGTTTAATTGCTTTTATTTTTACATACAAATAGACACAGATTTTATATAAAGTAATCCAAATTATATTATATTATTATTAGAAACTATATTCTTACTATTTGAGTAACTTTTACTGTTTTAGGCGTAATATATAATGAAATTAACGAGGTGCGTGAAAAATAATTTTTACGTAAAAAAGAAAACTAAAGCTTAAGTAAAAAGTTATTGCAGTACCTATCTATTCAATATAATTGTATGAAAATATCCATTGACATTGCCATTGTAATTTTACATATAATATACTAATATGTATTTGATTTAATTGATTAATACAAGTACATAATATAATAGATTACAGGAATTGTTTAAAATTACTATAAATATAATGACCGGAAATATAATCATACTACCTGTATAAAAAAATTAGATCATATTCGAATGTATTTTCATCGGGATTTTATTATACTAGTGGTTATGGTCATATTGGGCATAAACAATGAATATTGTACATTTTATATATTTCTCGTTTATTGGCTGATTCTGTATTAGTATTAATTTTTCAATGATAATACTATAATTCCAACTTATAAAAGTTATATAATATATAATATTATATAATATACTATATATATAAAACTACAAAAGAAATTTATTTTTATCTTATTTTTACTACTATTTTGACATTTATGAAGATTTAATTTTTTTTAAACTAATATACCTGCAGTTAACAAATGTATCGAAAAACATTAATTCGTATAGGCATACTATCATTACTTATTCAACATAAATCATTATTCATATATAACCAATTAAAAAATGTTATTTCTTAAATTTTATTTTCATTATAATATTATAAAACCAATATTGTATTGTATATATATATATATATATAGTTTTTGAAGAAAGAAGCTGACTGTGACAAGACTGACGACCGAAGCATTCAAGGGGAGAGCTCTTCAGAATATCGAAGTATACCAGATCCGGTAAGCATAAAATACTGCAGTCTATATTACACTATAAACGTTTAAATTGCATCTATATAGGTATAAGTTGCTGTATTAAATATGTATATAATGAAAATTTAACTCGAAATAGAAAATTAAAAAAATCATTTTTTTTCTAAGAAGACTGAAGGTAATTATTCAGAAAAAAAACCTAGAATAAATTATAAACATTTCCCCCCTCCCCCCCCATATATGCTCATATATGGATAAAAAATATTTTTTTTACTTTTAAATTAATATTATAAGACACTATACCTATATCTAACTGAAAAATATTTAAATATATATTCTTACATGAACTAAGTGCAGTCTCAAGAAGTTGACTTCAAAACGTTTAATTATAATCTTATGCGTATATATATGTTCACATAATTTACTATACAAATACTATAACTGCAGTTATGGGCATTTTAAGCGATAAATATTGTTTTATAATTTGTTGTAAGTTGTAGGTATTATTATCACAAGGGTGTAACGATTTCGGAACAGAATTGTTGCATGCAACACTTCTAATAATAATAATTTAACTTCTAATACACTTCTAATAACTTTTGGTATCCATCATAAATAACTGTTTACAGATATAATCACAATTCATAATTATGTATATTAATTCATACAATTATTATCATGGTTATTATATGGACGTTATTTAACGTAAAACTATATGTTTTTTTTTTAATTTGAATAGATACTAATGTTCTTCTTTGAGGCTTTGGTGTACGCCTGTATCGATTACCCTTATAGCAGAGTAGTATTATATAAATTCATTACTGATTACTTCATAACTGATAATTTTATAATATTTAACTTCTACTTATTCTTTAATTTTGATGGTGCAAATCACTATTTTTTTTTATACAATGTTCGTAAGAATTCCTTGTTAATCCTTATCTATTTCTAATTTTGGAATTTTTTATACTTGTTGATATATAATAATATGGTATGAATTACGTAAACATAAAACTCTTTAAGCCCAGGGTTAACATTTTTTTAAAATACACAAACGAATTTTACGAGAACATTAATCTTCTCACTCACTTACGATTTATATATCACTTAATACCCTACTTCATATTACTATATAAAAACTGGTGATTTCATAATTGGCTGCAGTTTAATAAGACTCAACCATTATTTAAACGTTATGATCATGAACCATTATGTTTTTATTGTTGTTATTATTATTATTATTATTATTATTATTATAAACAGCATTATACATGATCGATTATTATATTGTGCGTAAATGTCAATTATTTAAATATGGTGAGGGGTATACCTATAGGTAATTAATATATTATACAATTATTCATAAGTATATTTTAATTAGGATTGGCATCCTTACTTATTAAATTTCATTGTCATCATACATGTCTATATATATATTATGTTGTGACGAATTTACCAAATAAAGGTCGATTGATGGCGTTGGCGGTGTTAAAAGTGTAACTGCGAAAAAAAACTTGCCAAACCAGAAACCATATATATTATAATATATACCTGCAGAACTACGATATTCTTTCATCTAAATTCTAAATTTCGCATTTACATAATCTATGTTCGCCACAAAATAATGATCGTTGACCCGTGTGACAATAAATTTAAAAAGAAACAACGCGCGTTTATACACATGTGTTTATAATATAATAAATATACGTAAATAATAATAATATGATACTGTACGTTTTTTAAAACAAATGGTGCGCGGATTATGGAGTTTTCAATCGTGTAATATATAATGTAATATAATATATATATATATATATATATATAATATTATATTATATTATAATAGTATGTATATTGTATATTATATATATATATATATATATATATATATAGCCGCACCTGTAGCCAAAACAAAAACAACAAAAAAAAACCACGTCAACTTCTTGTGCTGACACTATTTTATCCTCCATGATATTATTTACTTTTGCCAGAATTAATATTATAAATTTTTTTTTGTTTTTTTTTTTTTTTTATTTTTGGTTTTTTTTTCTATACATACATACACGTTACTCAACGAAATATACCAGCGAAAAGAAGTTGATGAGAGTTTTTTTTTGTTTTTTTTTTTTTGTTTCGGTTACAGGAGCGCGACGGCAGGACGACGGCGGACGCTGTCGTCACGACAGCCGCGTTACCACCGCGGTTCTACACGTGCGTGTACTGCAACCTAACGTTCCCGCACCAGAGCAAACTGACACGACACATACTGTCACACAGTCTGGACCACCCACCCGGCGGTGTCGGAAGCGCTTCGTATACTGATCCTTGCAGCGGCGGCGTCGTCGTCATACCGCCGCCGCAGCCGCCGTCGGCACTATCGTTGTCGCTGTTGTCGCCGCAGACGTACAACAGCAGCAACAGCAATGCGGCCACGATGGACGACGGCGGAGGCGGCACGCTGTGTAAGTTTTGTGGCAAAACGTTTCCGGATGTGGCCACCCTGGTGGGCCACCTGCCCGCGCACACCGGCGACCGGCCGTTCAAGTGCGAGTTTTGTGGCAAAGCGTTTAAACTCCGGCACCATATGAAGGATCACTGCCGCGTGCATACCGGCGAACGGCCGTTCCGGTGCGCGCTGTGTGGCAAGACTTTCTCCAGATCCACGATACTCAAAGCGCACGAGAAGACTCACTATCCAAAGTTCACGGGACGTCACCGGTTCTTGTCGTCACCCAGTCCCGAAGAGGAGCCCGGTGGTGGCGGGGGAGGAAGCGGAGGAGGAGGAGGAGGAGGAGGAGGAGGAAGTGTAATAGGAAGTTTTGGAGGCGGGATGGCACAGGCGGTGGCGACGATCGCTTCCGCCGCCGCCGCTGCCGCAGCCGCCGTTAGACCATTCGACTTGACCGTCATCCAGCATCACCATAGACACGGCAGTGGGTCGCCGCCAGCCCCACCGCCACCACCACCGTCACCACCATGACAACGATTGTTTCCTTATAGAGTGTAATAAGAATAAGATTGCCGGGGGCCGTTCCGTCTACACATCATAATAATATATACATAGTCATATACCTATACAATATAATATATTATATTTTGTATTTATTATTGTAATATCCATCAAATAATATAGTATCTGTTAATGTTCTCTGATATTGACGTCCAACACAATATACACATACAGAAATGAAGTTTTTGTAATTATTTTGAACGTAAAAAAAAAACGAAAAAAAAAAAAATAAATAAAAAAATCCATAATATTAAAGACGGGTCGATTCAAATCTCTACACGACTCTGGTTAGTAGTCGTCATAGCCACGTCGCGCTGTGTCGGTATATATTATATTATATATGGTGCGTGTGGCTTTTCGTCGGTTGCGTTTTTTCTTTTTTTTTTTACATACGGTTTGCGTTGCGTGTCGAAAAACGAAAGCAATCGTCAGGACGTTTAACAGTCTTTTCCCCCGAACCTCTCTCAATCTACCAACGACCCTGAAGGTTATATTATAGGATCGTACGCGAAAATTGTTCAAATATTTTAGGTTAGAATCAATACAGCGCGCCGTTAGAACACATGCCCCGTATAATATAGCCGTCTCTGCCGCCACTCGTGCCCTCGTCGACTTATGTTAGGTAGACGGTATATTATGCACACGCGGCGGTAAACATGGCCTCGGTCAACAAATCGTCTAGAGAAATAACCACGCGGTACTAAGTTAACCGACGGGATATAATAATGTATAAAATTAGGTTCGAACGCGTTCATCAATTCGACTTGGGTCGCGAACACCTTCACCACGGGCTCATTAGCTATAATATAATATATATAGGTACTACACCACCGTTGTAATCGCTCGTATAGTGTTTTCGAAGAAAGATCCATCGCTGGGCGTGTCTTTGAAAATGGTGTGTGCTGTGTCCCACGTGTGTATACATACATACGATGTACACCCGTCCTTAACCCATCTTCGTTAGATTTTCAAATTAATTATAAAATGTTAACAATCGCGTTATTCACGAACCATTCGCTTAATATCGTTATAATTTCTATGTTTTTCGGTATCATTCTTTTCGATAATCTTCCGCACCTTCCCCTCCCCCTTGGCGTGATTGCGTTACATTGCGTCAGATCCATGTTTTACAATAACAATTGAAATTTTCGAGTGAAGCCATAAAATAGTGTAATAACGCACTGTAAATGTTGGACAACGCATCATTTTGACTGTAATTTTCTTATCTAAATTTTACGCGACTGTACGAAGTTAAACGGCCTGTAAATGTCGTCTCGTTAGTTTCCGGACGGATGACCAAATCTGGACCCCATTCCCTCTCCCACTCCATGATTCGACCTTAACCACAACGAATTAAACGAAATTGTTGTAAGATCCTCAATTAAAAAATAATAACAATAAATTACTTATGCGTTTAAAAATAAATACAAATTTCTATTCGTACTGAAATGTTTTCGGACGTATAATACTGACGTTTTATACGTTTTTTCATATATACCTACTGCAAATGTGCAAAAGTTTTGAAGGAGTTGTGAGGACGAATCCGAATCATCAATATTATTAGATACGTCGACACGAGGATAACCGTTATATTTGTCCGTAAATTGTAATTATTTTAATATTCGTGAAATAAAATTTAAAAAAACGTTCTTTTTTACGTTCAAAATAATTACTTTTAAAAACATTACATTCAGATGAATCCTTTGTAGAATATTTCTAACATTAGCAACAATAAATTAACGTTGTATATAATTGGTTAAGGGTTTAAAACTCCCGTGTACCTATATACAATTTTGAATAAATTGAATTATCATATAAAAACCACTCTAGCACCTATACTCATAAGTTATATATAGTAGACTTGATTTTCTGTGATATGCATGTATAAATAAAAAATATATAATTCTAATAATATAGCTATAGTATAATACAGTAGGCGTCAACATGTGCCAGTATTTTATTATAATACGCAAGTATCTATAGCCTAAATTATTGGCATTAAAACTTTGAATCCATTTTATTATAATTTCATAATAATTAATCATTAGGTATTTGTTTACTTTTTTTCGTAATTTCCAAACCAAAAAATAAAACTCACTGACCTCATTTGATTTGATTTTTTCACTTTTTTGAGAATTTAAAAAAAAATTATAAATACCATTTATACATTTTTAGTTTACATGATTATGCATTAAATATTTAAAATCCATAACATGCGTGAAATATATACGTTAAACACATTCGTCTCGTTTTTTCTACTTTCAAATAATGTATATGGTATATATTTGAGTGTTAAGATCTATTATAAAAATCCGGTACATTATTAGAAACTCATATATATATATATATATATTGTAATTTAAGAGTATTACAAATATTAATTAAACACATATTTACATATTATTTTCCTATATAGACATTATATACGAGTGTATATCCGTCAAAACTTGTATAAGGATCTAAAAACATTATATTTTCTAAAAACAATTCCTATATAAAATATACATTATATATACACGAGTACACGAGTACATTCGTTCTACCATTTCACCATTTATTGTTATAACTATTAGCACTCGCTTGTATAATATTATAATATAAGTAATTTAAGCATTTTATTTATATTTTTGTTTTTTTTTTTTATTAGTTTCTAATATATACCTACATATGTGATCAAATTTTCTCATTTTCATAAAATATTATTAAATAATTCAAAATATTTTAATATAGATAAACAGAAATGTACAGCATAATGTCATTTTCTATATAACATACCAGAATGAAAAATAGTGAAGGAACAGGAATGTGATATTTTTTTCAGTAGATGGTTAGAATTATATTAAATAATATATACTATATTATTAAATAAGATTTCTTAATATTATATTTATATTGTACACCTAAGTCTTAAAATACATGAAATTAGTTACTTATATTGTACGAAAAGTATATGTATATAGTACCTATGTTCTATATCAAATAATAATAATAATAACTTATGTTTTTAACAATAATTAATAATGATAATAATAAACTGACTAGAAATAGGACATGAGATTTAATGTATACTTATATTATGTAGCGTTTTATTACATTACCACATTTATTTGTAAATAATAGAACCAATATAATTACCAACAATACCAACTAACTTTTAGCAACTTATAGTTTATATTATATTGTAGATTGGATATGATTAATTTATTTTTCTTTGAAATTAATGATAAACTGGTAATAAATATAAGGATGAATCAAGTCCGTCTCAACTATATTATTATAGAGAAGTTACTATTTTTTATTATTATTATTATTATTATTATTATTATTATAATTTATATATATTATACAAACTGTTAATAGCAAGATGTCTCAAATTGTATGGTACAAAAAAATATACAGATTTTGTCAGATTATTATATATTATGTAAGGAAAAATATAATATTATCTTAAAGATTAATAATTATTATTATTACGATTCGCGATTTATAATACTAATATATTCAGTTTGTCAATGGACCAAAAAACGAACGTAAACGTATGACCTGAAAACGAATTCAGCAATGGTATTTTTTAATTGATATTTATGGGCTAAATTTGTTTAGAATATAGAGGCCATAGCGGTGGTCGTCTGCGATTACCATGGGTTAGGATTAAGATGTTCCAACTGTGATAGGCTACATATTGTATGGAATTTAAAAAATGTATTATAATAATAATATAAACAGGAGATTTGAAAGACTTCCTCTCGGTGTTTCGTAATATGTGTCATTACGCATGTTATAGACACCATGCAAATAGTGCACTAAAATTCTTATCATTATCTTACGATATTCCTAATTAAATACATTAGTATTCTCAAAATTAACACATATAATATAATGTATAAGGACAATATATTTAAGACGGCGATTTACCAAAAAATACGCACGGCCAAAGACTGCTACGACGATTCAGATATATATATGCGATATTATGTATTTATAGGTAATAACTAATATTAAATATACATTATTGTGGATCGTAGAAAATCTAAAATCATAGAGTGGTATTTAAAAAAACATGAAGTTCATGAACACGGGAGAAGTCCTTGAAAATCCTCCGCTCTAAATTAAGTTTTTTTTATTGATTACTTTTCAAATGTTCAAAAGATCTTTTTAATATTATATTATATACGTTTTAATAGCATTATTTTCTATATAATATATAGAATTTATATATATATGTATATATCTGTTACGAATATCATTGATCGCATTTTCAGAATAGCACCGATGCACATTATTTTTCTCATCTTATTTGCATACAACCATAACATTTTTATATTAATGTCATCCACGATAGCTATATTATTTTATTATAATTCTGCGTCTAAAGCAAAAAATATATATGCATATTATATATACAATTATAGGCGGTATATTTACATTGTATAAAATCCAAATTGTTATTTCAATTAATGAACGATGATGATGCGTTAGCCCTACCATATATTATATAATAGTGTAAGAAGTAATTTTTAGTAAATGTGATAACGAGACGAGTGAGATCATCGATTACTTTATAATATATATATATATATATTAGGTGCTAAAAAGAAAATATAAATTATAAATTATAATTTATTAGCTATATTTGTGTATTTTATTATAGTTTTTTTTTTTTTTTTTATGTTAGTGCAATATATCTAATAATAATAATAATAATAAAAATTTGCTAATGTATGAAATAGAACAGAGTTTTTTTTATTTTTTCTCACAGCCTTACCTTAAAATATATACTATATAGGTACTTCGCTATATATGCGTGTAATATAATGCGTCCACTGTGGTTTCCAGATAACTGACCAATATTGCGTCTATTATGTACACGGATCCTTTTATATTGATTGATTTGTGTGTGTATTATATGTGAAATAGGAAGTTTGCTTGGTGGAAGGGGTATTCAACACGTTGGCCGCATACAGGTCGCAAGTTTCCGTTCTACAACAAGGATTTTCCGCTTTCAGTCGGTTCTCGACTCTACCACCCGTTTACAATACAGGTAATAAATGTTTCTATAAAAAAAAAAAAAAATTACATACTATATATATATATATATATATATATTCTAAAGGCTTCTAATATAATAGAATTAACTAATAATGCTTCAGAAATCAAAACCAAAAGTTTCTATCTTGGTATTTAATTTTTATCAATTTAGAACCTTTAAATGTATCCTATACATCGTTCAATAATTATGCGAATATTACTTCAATCATGCGGTCTTAAGTAAATAGTCGAAGGTAGATACAAGATTGGGCTATGAAATCTGACAAACCCTTTACCAAATCAAATTTGTTGAATGTACAGCGTTTTCAAACTTATCAATAGCTTTTCAAAAACTGTTTGGAAAATATATTGGAATATAATTAAAGTAGTAGGTTATTAACTTATTATATATTATATAATAAAGCTCATATTAAATTTGAAGATTTTTGGAATATTATAATTTAAGCTTTTTAAAATTTTAAAGTTTATAGAATACATAATATACCTAACATAATATTATGATAAATCCATAAATAAGAGTTATATTAAATACATAATAAGATTTTAAAATCTTATAACCAAAATTAAAATTGTAATTAACACTAATATAATATAATACTAATGCGAGTAGCTATATAGATAATAATTGAAAATATAAATTTCTCAAATTCAAACTACAGTAGATACCTATGTAAAATAACTAATATCTATTTAAAAACTGCCGAATTGGTATGTTTAAGATTTTGAGTGAAGCATTAAATCTATTGGTTTTACAATGATGTACATTTTTTTTTTTTTTTGTTGTGAACCACTCCGACTTTACTTTTTGACCAGAAGGAAAATTTCTACTGCCAATATCTAGAGTTACCAGTCGGTTTTTAGCCTGACTGATATTTTAGAAGTATAAAACAGTGCCGTTTTTTACTGAACCGATCACAAATGATTGACCGGTTAAGATTTTCGAAAACAACATAATCATTCCATTATATTAAAATATTTGAAACAAAACTTAATAACTGATTGTGTCAATTTAGGTAAAAGTTAAATATATATAACTGATATATTCTGTGAACTCAGTGAATCATATTCTCATTTTTCACCGTCTTTAAGTAGTTTTTCCTTTCTCACTTAAATTCAAAAAGTTAAAAATTAACTATTGAAAATTCTAATCGGATAATAGCTAAAAATATAATAATTATAATAGCGAGAGATCCCTCGCTCCTCTCTGAATCAAAAATAAACATCATTGTAAAACTATTGTAACGATCTATGGATCTAAAATTTAATCAAACTTTATTTTTATTTTGGTAAATATTTTAGTAAAAACACATATATAAACAAAAGTAATATCTACATTAACTCCTTTAATAAATAATATTAGGTATATTGTTTTATTTTTAACAATAATTTTATATTTTATTTTAAATACTCGTAAACATATTTTAAATTTTTTCACCAATTGATTTGATTTAAGGCTATTTATCTAATTTGTTTAATTTTTGAGCATATCTTCCTTAAAGTTTTTACCTATACATATTTCACACGGATGAAAAATATAATTGTAGAATGGTTTTGCTTGATATTTTTCTTAGAATTTAAAATGTATTTATTATTTTAGTATCTAATTTTTCTCAATCAACTTCAACCATTTCTAGATTAATCTCTGGTTACAAAAAATACTTTATATATATATTTAAATTAGATTACATTATTATGAAATCACTTTGAAAACATATTTAACTGAAGTTACTTCTTCGAGCAATATTTAGCTAAATTCAAATACGTATAAATGAATAACAATAATTATTATATATGAAAAACAGAATATATACAAACGTATTCTCTTTACAACTGATTACAACTAATAAATATCTGATTTCAAAAACATTAAACATTTCTCTCAATACTATTTTTTCAGTATTTTTTTATTTTTTTTTATGAGTATGTATATAATATTAAAACTCTAAATAAATTTAAATATCGTAGACCACAGAAATTATATACATCCCATAATTTTCAATAATTTTTCTCAAGTACAATATTAACACGTTGAAAAGTTTGGCGGTGCGTATATTCGAGATAAGTCGCGTTCGGCTTATCCGAGCGAGCGTTTTGTGTCTGGATCTTTCATGCGCGACACTCTCTCGTAGTCTCGTCTACTCAACTCGTGCAGATAAACCGTTGACAAATATTCAAATAATTTATAATTTCAAATAATGTATAACTATATTATAATGTACAGTGACTTTTTAAATTAACAAGAGAAAAGTACAAATAGTCGATAAACTTTATTATCAATTACCAGTGTTTGGAATACTCATTAAATTAAATGCATTCATATTCATAATTAATTTTTTTTTAAAAATGAATCCATTCACATTCATTAAAAAATGAATACCATCAAAATACATTAAATTTTACTTATTTAAGGGGCCGCAACACCTGCCATTTTTAAGGGGTTTTAAACAGGACATTTTTAAGAAATATGAAAAATAAAAATCTAACAATTTAGAAATATTTAAGTCAATTTTAAACAGGGCTTGAAACCGTAAAAAATATTTTGGTTTTGATTTCGATTTCAATTACCGGTTTTACATTTTTTTCGGTTTGAATTTCGATTTGAAATACCGGTTTCAAAATATTTCGATTTCGGTTTTGACTATGTATACCGGTATTTTATATTTTCGATTTCGATTTCGATTTGAAGTACCGGTTTCAAAATATTTCGTTTTTGGTTTTGACTTTGTATTCCAGTATTTTGCATTTTTAATTTGGATTTGAAATACCAGTTTCAAAAAATTTCGTTTTCGGTTTTAACTTTGTATACAGGTATTTCGCATTTTTGATTTCGATTTAAAATACAGGTTTCAAAAATTTTGGTTTCGGTTTTAATTTAAATACCAGTATTTTATATTTTTGATTTTAAATAACGTAGTTATAATTTTTACTTTCACACCGATTTTTTTTTTTTGTTATTTTTGTTCATTAGATTTTGATTTAATTTATGTATAAATAATCTTGATTTATGTTTTTTAGTTTTTATTTTGCTTGCAGTGGTGTGAAAATGTTTATATACCTACGCTCCGTGGACCATGATTATAGTTACTTACCTATACTGGCTACTTAATATTATAGAAATTATATTATAATATTTCTTTTCTTGATCTGATATAGTATTCATTGATTTTTATTTTTTTTTAAGCACATATTATAGGTAGCGAGTACTATATTCCAATTAGAAGGTAACTTTAAATCGTTCTTTCAATAACATCGAATGTAAATCATGTGTTTGGGTAAAGTTACTTATTACTATAGCTTAAAAGTTGAAAGTACCTACTAAGTATTTATACTTAAGTATATATTTTGGAAAATTTTTTGTATTTTATTCACCTATATTAATCAACATTGCTGAATTGAACATGTAGAAATATAAAGTAATTATGGAAAACATAACTCTCCTCTCATTATTATATGCTTTAGATATTTGTGAATTTGTGATGAAGAATTTTATCCCAATTTTTACATTCTTCTTAAAATATTCTGCATATTGCCAGTTGTACTTATCTACTGCAACGACAAAACGATCATTTTCTTCTTTTAAAAGGATTAAGTCCTATCTTAGGAATAGTATGACGAGTATAGTATAGTATATTAGTTTATATATTTCGGTTTTGATATATATTTTCAATACCGTTATTCGTTTTTTTCGGTTTCGGTTTCGATTTTGAATACCGTTATTCGTTTTTTTCGATTTCATTTTTGATTTTCAATACCTACCGTTATTCATTTTTTTCGGTTTTGATTTCGATTTGGATTTGGATTTGGATTTTGTAAAGGTTTTAACCGGTATATGAAACCGGTTTCAAGCCCTGATTTTAAAATTTTTTTATTGTTATGTAATCAAAAAAATTCCGCCTAAAAAACCAATAAGCACGATAAAATTGATGAAATTTGAAAAGTCGAATTTACAATCTGTAAACAAATTTGAATGTATTAGCCGGTTTTCTAGGGGTCGATCGAGGCATTTTCTTTTATTATTACAAATTAAAATGTTTAAGAATTGCAATTTTAATGATAAATAACATGGCTAAAAATATGATAATAAACGCCTTGATCGATCCCTAGAAGAAAAACTGATGAATTCAAAAATATTTTCAGAATTGAAATCCGACTTTATAAAGTCCCACAATTTTTTCACGAATTTAGTTCGATTTTTCATTGGTGATGCAGCCTCTTAAAAGAATGAGCACTTAGCTTGCTGAATAGGATTCTGGTAATGGACATATTATACTATTATAATAAATTTTAATTTAAAAGCAATAATAAATCATTGCATTGAATAAAACGATTTCTAGCAGAGTTTCGGTGAAATAATTATAAAAAAAATAGGTAACTATGACAATTTTATTTGTTATTTTATTATTTCTCCTACATTTATAAAAGGTAGTTTTTTTTACACTTAAATAAACTAATACAAAAATCCAAAAATGATTTCTTTAAAGTAGAACTTGTTCTAATAGAACTAATTTTTTATTAAACAAGCTCCCTACTCAAAAACTTCTAGTCAAATTATACTGGTCTAAACGTTTTAATCTTCTTCTCCTCCTTCGACTTCTCTCTCAATTATTTGGGGTCGGCCAAAATGTTTGTATAATAAATATATTATTATTAAACATTACACCAAAGCTCCGCTCAGAATCGTTTTATTGAATACAATGATTTATCATTACTATCAAATACTATACATCTACAAGAGTATCCTGTCCAATATTAATGACACCCGACGAGCGAAATGCACATTCTTATAATATACTTCCCCTATTTCCTTCAACATACATTCCCGTTACTAATTTTATTTCTTCTGTCTCTTCCTTCTCAACCTAATTTCTTTTATTTTATCTAATATTGAATGCACTCTTATATTACATCTTATATACACATTTCTCATTTTTCTTTTCTAAAGGCTCCATTCTATTGCCTATTAGATATAGACAAATATAGTACATACGGGTAACGGGTATATAACGTTATATTAACTAACTACAACCGCACTAATATCTATATCCCATTTCAATAATTAATACGGAATAAAAGCATTAATTTTTAATTTATTCATATATTTAAAAAAAAATCCTGTCAGTAGGTGTAGGAAACACTTGATAAACATTAGGTAGAATACTGGTGGTGGATATATTGAATCTTATAAATCATTTATTTCTATAAAAAGATTCTAAGGGAAGCTTCTGTGTAATATATATGTATAATTAATATTAATAAATAAACAAGTTTGGAAAACCCACTTTACTAGCGTGCTAAATTCCCGGTTATTTAACATATTTTAAACAATAATCTAAAATCTATATAAAACAAAATGAACAATATCTATTACCCTAGTAACCAAGTCAACAATATTCTTCGTGACTATGTAATAAAAATATTATAAAACGAATAATATCTATCTCCCTAGTAATCAAATTAACAATCGTAACTATATGTACTAGTACCTAACTAAGGACAGACAGACGGATGGGTGGGCACAACGGTGATATAAGGTGTCTAAACATAGAAATGTATAAAAAAATGTGTGTATAATAGTAAAATATATACTCAGAAGAAAAAACTCATTTTATTGCGATTTTTAGTGTAATTTTTCCATACGTGATTATCGAAAAAGACAAAAATGAATTCTTTAAAGTACCAATAAAATTATATTTAGGTACTACCTACTACAATAAATATACTTACTCTGTATATCCTTTGTTATTTCAACCATTACCAGAGAAAATAAGTAAGGATTCAAAGTCGAACTCTGGTGCACTCCCAATCTGACCATAAAATCCTGAGTTTCTCCACACAGATTCCTCACTCTTGTGCTCATCGCTCCTTCATATAGGTATGTCTTCAATTATGTTCACATACATCTTAATCCTTCCTGCATTAGTACTTACTTCAAGATCTACTTCGGAGCCTTATCCTTCGCCTTCTCTAGATCAATAAATACCATACACAATTTCCTTTTTCTTCCTCTGTACCTCTTCACAATTTTACATAAAATATTGGCTCCATTTGTAACCTTTCATGCATAAGCCCAAACTCATTTCTAGTAACAATCGTCTCACTTCTTACCCTTTTATCTATTATCTTTTCCTAAATCTTCATACTGTGACTTATAATTTTTATCCCTCTATAATTTCCACATTCCTGTACATCGCATTTACCCTTAAATATTGGTACTACACAACTCTTCCTTCACACTTCTGGAATTTTTTCTTCAACTAATACCTTATTATAAAATATTGTCAGCTATTCTATGCTTAAACTTCCTAATACTGTCCACACATTTCTACCAGTACCTACTACATCCGATCACACCGCTTTCTTATTTTTTATTTTTCTTGCAGTACTCCACACATACTCTTCCCTTATTAAATCAGCTATACCCAAATTCCACTCAACTCAATCAATTGCTTTTCTCAGAAATTTTTTATTTAATAATTCCTTTAAAATATTCTTTCCATCTCTTTATCACTTCTTTGTCCTTCGTTTACACCCTCATACCTTCATCTTGTATGCACCAATCATTTCTAAATTCCCTGGATTATTTTTATCTTCCCTTAGCCAGTCTGTACACTTCTTTTTCCCCTTCTTTTGTTCCTAATATCTCATACAACTCGTCATATTTATCTTATTTAGCATTGTTCACTACACTTTTTGCTGTTTTAGATAAACCTTTGTACTCTACTCAATCTTCCCTCTCTTTAGTTATCTACCATTTCTTAACCTGTATTTTTTCTTTAATATTATTTCCTGTACTTTTTCTGTCCACCACCATGTTTTTGCTTATCCTCTAGTACACTATACTATGTCCAGCAAGAGGACGTGGCAGTTCTACGCATGTAGACTGACAACCGAGGGACCGCCGAGGTCCCATTTTCACCTCTCTAGCGACCAGATCACCCGGACGACGGCCGATAGAGAAAACGGTAACGCTCGGTGTGTGATACTATTATACCCGATTATTATTATTTTACGTAAATTTTTTTCATATTAATCAAAAATCTATTGATATTACCACCCGTCATGCCGTATATGGAATAACGCAAATATATACACAGTACAGAAAAATGAATGTATTCACTAAATGCATTCATTCCGAACACTCAATTACATATTATTTATTATATGATATTATTATAAATTATCGGTTCGATATATAATTCGATTTCATACGGAGATAGCTAATACGTAATAATACTACACAAAAACTCTCGCTCACGTTGCAAAGGTGTATTATGTAAACACCAACTATTGTACTATAGGTATATACTATGTAGTTATGTGTAATGTTCATCATTCCAGTGTTTTCCGGGTAGAGTTTTTCCTATTACAGAATATATGAATTTAATATTTTTGGAGTTTTAATAGATTAACAGAAAAATTATTATTTATTATCAGCCTTGTAAAGAATGCTCTTTTATTTTGTATTTGGAATACGTATATTCGAATAAATGAATGAAAAATTATTCGAATATATTTTTATTTTTTTTTTGCTGCTAATTTTAGTAAGTTTTCAAATGGTTTGCCAATTTAATAATTAATGTTTGATCGTTTTATATAAAAATGAATGTGTATATGTATGTATGTATGTATGTATGTATGTATGTATGTATGTATGTATGTATGTATGTATGTATGTATGTACACGTGTTTCGGTCGTAAAAATTGTCTCCGCACGACGAACGTAAAAAATCACCAACATGACACATTTTATATATGAAACAATATTATTACTTTTCTCCTAAGTCAAAAACGTGAATTTTTGTTTGCCTAATATTTGGGCATTCTACAGTAGTTGTAACCAAAATCAATCCATTACAATTTCAAAATGTAAATAATAATAATTATAAACACTTGCCGGTACATATAAGAATGCTCGTTATATATATATATATATATATATATATACCCTTTGTGAAAGTTTAACTTTCTCGATCTTTTTACGGGGGGTGGTTTTGAATAATGTATACCTTTCAGTAACGAAGCTATTATATTAATATTAATGTTCGCGTGTATGTATAAATATATATACAGAAACGTCCGTGTCGCTGTACTCGGTGCTCCAACAACAAGGCCTGATCGGGCCATGCGTGAGCTCCAGCGACGAGGTGGCCAGCCGATGCTTGATCCGATGTGCCATTTGCTTGGCGGGTTTTCCGTCCACGTGGCTCCTGGAACAGCACACGGCTCTGCAGCACACCGGACAACCGGTGCGCGGCCACGGCGGCGACGGCGGCGATGAGAAACCGTTTCAGTGCGACCAGTGCGGACAGAGTTACCGTTACCGATCGGCCTATCTCAAGCACCGAGAACAAAACCACCGGGCCCGTCTGCCGGCCGACAAGTTGTTTACGTGCGACATATGCGGCATGCAGTTCAGGTGAGTTTGGCCGGTGAGCAATGATAATAATTATTATACCTTAAGGGTTGGTATTACAATAGTAATTTAAACCTAGTTCAGAGTTTAAATCTAGTTCAAATCGAATAGTGCGTATTACAATTGACTGAACCTAGTTTAAACCACGATTAACGTGATTCGCCGATTTCAGTGAGTTAAACCGAGTTCAAAGATGATCTTCAATTTGATTGGTTGTTCATTAATGTTAATAACAGAGATATCAATATTTTTTGATGATTTGAAATTTCAGTTTCGTATGAATTTATACAGCCACATTGTGTGTCCCATAGATTCCCATAATTTTATTATAGTACTTGTATGCTGTATCTATTTGTTGGTGACGTAATATTTTATTTAATGTGATCTAGAATAAAATATACACTGTTCTTAGATAAACGAAAGCGACTAAAGAATTGTTCAACTCTCCACTTTATAAAATGGTTAGGTCGATCAAGAAACTATTAGAAACTATTATACGAATAAATTAAATAAAGTCGTTTTAAAATTAAATTTAATGTAGAAACAATAAAAACGAAACCGACATTGATAATATCACAATCATACAATTATCAATGTATTCACTGTTATCACTCAACTACCTATTCTATTATCACAGTTATTTTATTAAACCATAGGTTAAACTACGGTTAGGTAATTCTGTGATTGTAATATCGATAGTAAGTTAAACTAGGTTCAGTTGATGAACTATGTTCAACTGAACTGTAGTTAAACCAAAAATTGTAAAACCGACCCTAAGCTGGTTTCACACGTAGCGGTTTAATAGCGGTTGTACGCCGTGGAATAACTAGCCATGTTTAAATAAATATATCATAAAGGACGCACACGATTAAATCGCGTCATTAAAAACCACGTTTGTTAAATTTTCGAACGGTTGGAAGCGGCTTAAATCTAAATATAAACAGTGTATTTCCAAGTTACTATTTCACCCGCTGTTATCACAATAACACCATTGAGAAATGAAAATTCTTCAGTTTATTTTAGGCGAGTTTGAAAAACGGGTGCATTTTAATCGCGTAAAATGGAAACAAACCATCAAAGCGGTTTTAAACCACCGTGGTTCTGAATCACGCATGCGCTCGATTAAACCACAGATTAAATGAAACCAGATTGTGCACTCGGGCTCAGAATAATAGAATCATGAATAAGATGCTGTGATTGGGTGCTCGCTAAGTGGCGTATCCAGTTACAATGATTAAATTTATTGTACGCTTCATTTACAAGATATTTGCTACACCGACCTATTTAATCTATAAACCTTGAACGTTATTTACTGTTCATAAATGATAATAAATGATATTAGGATTTAAATCATTAGAAAAAAAGACTTTTAGATTCTAACATGTGGTAACACTAATCTGGGGGTTCGATAGTAACAACTATCGAATTCCATTTTTTTCGATAAACTTTGAGTGCACAATCTGGTTTCATTTAATCTGTGATTAAAACCGCTACTTGCAAAACCAGCTTAACACACGCCCGTTATAGGTACAAGTTATTTTTTTTGGCATACTTCCGCTTGAACGATGAACGGATTTTTCACCCAGCGCTCTCGGCCGTCTCATCATCGCGTTGTTTACGCAAATCTGTACGCCCGCGTCACGTTACGACCTGTTTTGCGTGTATCGGACCTCCGCGTGATAAACCGGTCCGGCCAAAACGAGAACTTCAAAAATAATCTCGACGGTCCAACCAGGACGCGTTTCGGTCCCGTTATAGCTCTCGCGTGTATTTGTACGATACCTACGAGTTATTTTATTACATTTTTGTTTATCTCAAGACGGTTCGCGAGAGCAAGATCGTATTGTATATTCATCTACCGAAAAATTCGAGAACAGGTCCTATATTTTATTTTCAAATATTCTATTCTTTACACGGATCGTGTGTGTAAGTACACTTATGTACACTGAAATATAACTACCTATCAATTGTTACGTCGTGCATATATTGATAGTATTCCCCATTCCCCTTACCATACTAAAAATATTTTTATATTAAAAAATTACTTTCGGCAAAATATCGCATAAACATTGGTACCTATATGGTTACCTGGTTACTTTTATTGCTCTAAATATAATTTTTTACGTTTTCGCGTGTATATACCTAATAAGTTTATAAAAATGATTAATTATAGGTACTACAATGTATTAATATTTTAAATATTAGGCAAGTTTTCCACATTTCTAAAACTTGAAATTTATTTTTTTTAATGACGATATTGTTTAATTATTAAAATTGTTTTATATATAAACCAATTAATTGCTTTATAAATAATATTAGTGCAATAAAAAAAAATAAAAGATTACTATTAGGACTCAGGACTTATTGAATTTACACATTTATTCGGTGGTTCAAAAATTTGCTAAGTAAGAAATAAATTATGTTTATGTGTTTTGAGTTGAAATAAAAATCCCAACGTTATTTTTAATAATTTTGCATAATATAAGTACATACTGTTGTTTTATCCAAACAAAAGTTAACTTTTACTATTGAATTTACTATAAAATGATTTAATTAAGGAGGGAATTTGACGTAAAAAGTTTTAAATATTAGTTACCTACGTAATTAAAATTATTATAGGTACCTATTGTGCCGTATATAAATAGCGAGTTCTGATACCTTATCTTAAACAATCTATACTATAGGTTAAGAAATATACTATATAGATATACGTGCTCGTATACAGTAAGTGAACTAAAGTGAAATAAAATATAAAAACATGTAAAAGTTATTCCGATGATATGACATACCAAGTGGTTTTAAATTAAAATACATATTTTTAAAATTGTAAAGTAAAACATTAAAGGTCCGATTTTTGTTTCTTTCAAATAATTTATAACCATTTTTGATAATTATTATGAAAAAAAATAAATTTTCATAGATATATGTCAACGTCATAAAATTTAAAAAAAAAATGGGTTTTTACAATAGTAGGTACCTATAGACAATATAGTGTGCCTATATATATAGTACCCGAAGTGTTTACACCCCCTACTTATGGCCTTTTTATGTATATTTTAACGATTTGTAATACTTATATATATTTTAAATTCCGAGCGAAGTGTTTTAAGATAATGTGTTTTTTTCATTATGTCTGTATACATATTTCGAGTAGGGGTTTCGGAGTGAAGAGTTTTTTTTGATAGAAAATTAGTTCTACTATTAGTAGTTGATACTTTTAAGTGGTAATTTTTCAAATTTTCCAGTAGTTATCTTCAGTATCCTTCTATAACGGATATATTTTATAAATTTAGGGGAAATACCAAAAAAATAAATACAATTATCATGATTAGGTATAAAATTTATTTTTATTAATTTTATTATAATATACCAAACTTTAGTTAGAATTTTCTTTTAATTCGAATGATGTATCCTTTAAATTAATAATAATACACTATCCAGTCTGAGGCCCAACGATACGATGGATCAACTTCCCCTGTCTGTATTTTTTTATAATTTTTAGTGTAATAAGTCCCGAGCTCTAATTTATTATTATCAACTGTTAGCGGAATTTTATCTGAATGTTACCGAATACATCTCGTATAACTGTGCTAAGTAGTACCTACTTATAATTTATTGATTCCAAACTTCCGATTATCTAATATACTTGCAGAATAGTCTAAAACGTGTGTGTATGTATGTATATTGTATGTGTGATCCACAGGTATCTCAAGTCGTTCAAAAAGCATAGGCTCAATCACGCACTGGAGAGGTTACAGCGAGACGTTCCAGCAGCCGTGACGGCGGCGCACAGCGATGACAGCCGAGACGTGCCGGCGATGCCGACCACTCGGTCTTCAGCGGCCACGACGGCAGCGGTCGCAGCGTCCGACAGCCAAGTGACCAGCACGGACGAGGTAGTGTCCCCAGATCCAGCCCAATCTTCGGCGATCGGACCGCAAAAGGCAGCCGGTGACACAACCACACCGCCGTCCTCTTCGTCCCTGTTCAACATACTCAGGTCGAACGCTCAACGGACGGCCGCCGCCGCAGCAGCAGCAGCAGCGGCAGGAGCTACGCCAGCCGTCGCTGCCGCTGCGGTAGCGGCGGCTGCCGTGACGGTGGTTACCGCCAACAATAACAACAACAATAATAACAACAACAACAACAACAACCGGGACGCTAAATCGTTCGCATGCCCGTTCTGCGGAAAGTGCGTGCGATCCAAGGAGAACCTGAAGCTGCACGTGCGCAAGCACACGGGCGAAAGACCGTTTGCGTGCCTGTTCTGCGGCCGTGCGTTCGGAGGCAAGAGCGACCTGACCCGACACTTGCGCATCCACACAGGCGAGCGGCCGTACCACTGCGAGATGTGCGGTAAGTGTTTCGCCAGGGCCGACTACCTGTCCAAACACTTGACTACGCACATACACAACAACCATCAACGCTGAACGCCAACCGTATCATCGTCGTGCATTATACGTTGTTGTTGTTGTTGTTATTATTATTATTATTATTATTAATTTTTATTATCATTATTATTATTACCGTATATATTAAAATTATACTCATTTGAAAAAGAAATCATGACGTGTGGCCCCCGGCGCGATGGTTCAAAAAGGGTTTTCTGGCGGCAATTAAGTATATTTTTTTATTTTTCGGGGTGGTCTTATTTTATCTGTTTTTGATATTTTCTTTTTTTGATATATTATATCCATTATAGTTTATACAATTATTGTAATATTTATATATATACAACGGACAGTTTTTGCGTGTCGTCGAAGTCGCGTCGGTTGATATTCGATTTTCTTTATAATATAAATACAGGTACGTGCTGCTCGGAGAAAAGCTCAATTTTTTTAACGTAATTTTATAATATATATATACTTTCCACGACCATAATATGTCTTGTGAGACTACTTATCATAGAATTTTTTTAATTATTATATTATTCGTAACAGTAACGATTTACACCGACCGCGATAACGTACCGATAATCACCGGCGCGCAATAGATAGTGTCCATTTTTTGAACCATCGCTGTCGTACGGAGGGAAAATCTATGTTGTCGCGAGGAACAACGGCGGCTGAAATATATAATAACTTTTTATTAAAATAATACGTAATATATTATGACGTACCTATATATCGAATCTAACTCAATTGTACACATGCAAAATAGCAAAAATGAACTCTAAATTAAGTATATAATATTTATATTATAATTCTCTAGTCATATAAATTAACGTTTATATTTCCTTTGAAAAAATCAAAATTTGTTTTTATTTAATAATAATATGCGTGCTCAGACGTACGGTTTGTTTTTTTTATTTCGTAAATCGTCGTGCTTTTCTCTTTTTAAAACGTTTGAAATATATTTATACTATTTTCATTTTTGTTACTTTATAGTTTATATATAATATATATTATATGTACCTACCTATGACGTATGTAAGTATATATATATTATATATATACTAAATACCTATAGGCTATATAACTTATAATCATGATCAGTTTTATTTAATTTGCAATTATTATTAATGTGATATTTTTTTTTTAACCTGTATGTGATAATAATGCGAAATCATATATTGAGAGCGATTGGGGTGTTACGGGATCGAGTGACTTATACCTACTCTCGAGTATTATAACGTTCGGATTGACACGTTTGAACTTAAGTATATAATTTTTTTTTTAACGTAAACATATTTATAGGTTAGGATTTATTTAATATAGGGCTTTTATGTATTTTTTTCTTATCGTAATAAGCATATATTTATCTTGCAAAATTGTCAAGGAAATGTCATGTGATTGTATCTGTGATAGAAACGGTTAGGGAAGTGATATGTATAAAAAAAAAAGTTGAACCATTAAGAAAAAAAATAACAAAATAGGCATATAATAATGTATATTTATAATATAGTATTGTAACTTCGAATGTGATATGACATAGATAATAAAATAATATAATAATTTATTATTATGTCCTGGAAACGGGTTGTGACCTGTAAAGAGAGAAATGTTATAATTATTAACATAATATTATGTACCGTAGATAATAAAAGAATGGATAGAACTTGAATAATTATCATATGAAAATGAAGTGATGCGTTTTTGAGGTTATATGGATCCATTATTTACATGGACAAATATACCTAAAATAACTATTAAAAAATAGCCATTTCTAGGAGAGACCTATCCATTCCTTTATAATCTATGTGTTATAATAATAAATAAAGAAAGGGAACAAAAGTGATAATAAACGGTATTGTGTAAGAGGTAAACCTGTGTATTATGATAGTAAATATTATATTTTTACGAATATATATTATATTATTATATAATGTGTGTTTTGAATGATTATCCGCAAACGGTATAATATAATATAATAATGTTATAATATTATTATCTTAGTATTGTAATAATTATCAGTGATGTATTTGTACGATACCGTTTTCGGATAATTATTGTATTTACACAATTAGACTGAGATTTGAGTGAACGACCAGAGTAAAAGATTATAACATGACACGAGTAAACTATAAAACGTATAAAATATTATTATATCGTACTTTTGTGCTAAGAAGATAAATATTGCTCAAAAACAGTATTAAAACGCATAATCTACAAATCTCAAACACACCGCGTATACCTATATATATATACCTATTAATTAATCAATGAATATTATAATACCTATATTTATATTTGTAATAGTCAAATCTCGTAACTGTAATAGTACAATTTTTCATAAAGTGTTTAATAATATTAAGCTTTTTTACAGTTCTACCTCATGTTTATATATACCTATAAATATATATTACAGTACGAATATATTTCACAAATACTTGTAAACAAAAGTACAAAATAGCCAATTTTTTTTGTTAATTATACTCATCACCTCTTTATGTATTTTTATTTATATATACTTAACCTTAAAATAGTAACTATAGGTACTTTATTATATTATTTCTTTTTATTTTAAATTTTATTGTTTTTTTTTTTTTTTTTTGGTTTTTTTTATGCGCAAGGCGCAACCGTACCTCCGTATATTATTTATTATATAATAATAATAATAATAATAATAATAATACAAAAAAAAACTATTATCTTAACGAAAGTTTATATACCTATATGGCTATATATATATTATAAAGAATACGTGTATGATTCTGTACAATTCGATAAAAAAAAAAAAAATTAAAAAAAAAATAAAAAAAATGATAATAATAATAATAATATATCTAATATATTAAAATTTTTTTTGAAAATTTGCAAAACATAAATTTAAAAAATTTAAATTATAAACTTAAGCTTTTTTTTATACGTACCTATATATATAATAAAAATAGAATAATAAATAAATGTAGTCATTTTGAATGTTGTTTGTATTGTTCGTTAAGTGTTTTCATGTTACTTTTATTCATCCGATTAGCGAGTGTTAGAAACATTATTATCATTATAACATGTATATTATATACGGTCTATACATATATGATATATATATAACATGTATAACCGAGTATTTATGTAAAATTATTATTATTATATAGTCACATCTGTGTAATTTTTTTCAAAAACTATTTTTTTTTTTTATTATTTATTTATTTGACATATATATATATTGTATAACTAAGTACATATTTTAGACGTATTGTTTTATATATAGGTACATTCAAAATATTTTATATGTACGGAAATGTATTATTCTATATTATATTATATAGGATAATAATGGTGTAAAGGGTACTACAGGCTCAGCGACTTGCTCGCAAGATACGAGTATATCGCGCGCGTATATATACCTACTCTATATTGCCATATTGGACAAAATATTATATAATATAATGTATAGGCGAGATTCCGGAACAAATGGCTGTGTTTTAAATATATTATAATGCATTACGATATTATTAAGTAATCCAATATTAAAATATTAATTAATATATAATAAATTAATAACAAAATTGCGATAATCCGTCGGTTACTGTTCGGATAAAATATATAGGCAGGTATACCATCTATACCATTTATAACATAATAATATTATATGTATATATAACGAGAGTAGTTTGGAGGAGATATTATACGAATATAGTCATATATACATAGCTAAAGAAATGTATGGTTAAACGTATCCCTGTATCAATTCAAAATTTACTCATGATTTTCTTTAATTATAATTATCTTGTAGGTACGTCTTTTTTAAATTTCTCGAAAAATATCAAAAAAAAAAAAAAAAAAAACAAATAAACAAACGAAAACAAAAATATCCGAAAATAAAATAATGCATTTTATATAATATACCAGACCGTGTCAACTTATCATAGCTATTATATCGCGATATAATAATTTGTATTTTATATTTTTATAACTTTATATAGGTATATTATTATATTAATTATTACACCTATACACCCACAATATTACAATATACTTTTATTTCACTATTTTTTGTTTCATTTATAGTAAAACAATCGATAGCCGTTATAACTTGGCCAATTGATATTTTCATAGAATTGTATACTATTATTGAACTATTTTGTATATTATAGGTATACGAACTGCACAAGTTGGAACCTTGACATTTTTCTATTTCAGTTTCGTTTCCGGTTTTTAACAAAATTAAATGATAACTTGAAACTCTGGAGTTTCGTTTAGAACTACAAGAATTTTAAATATGTTCTAAACTTCCATCACTAAATACTATTAAATAAGTATTTAAAATACTTATATATTAAAATACAACATTAAAACCTAAATGGTCAATAATGATTTGAATTCTTATTGAAGTTTTACAAATAATTAAAAATTTTAAGTTCCAGTAATTCAATTTTAGTTTTACAACCGGTTCCAAGACAAGTTCTTCTTAAAATTCGGCTCCAACTCATGTGTGGCTGAGTACCAATAAAAAAATAATCGAATAACTAAAACCACCACTTCAAAATTTATTTTTGGCTATAAAATATCATATAATAATACGAAAATAATATAATTAGGTATATATAATAATTTTTATTTTATAATTTGTTTTAGAAAATCGCAAACGCTCTTGTCATGTATACATATATCTATTATACCTATATAGAAATCGATTTTGCTCAATTTTGTTTTGAGCTTATATATTTTATTCGTTTGTAATTCGTTATATATACCTATATAATATATATATGCTAATACAGTAAGTAATGAAACTAAAACATTTTATGAAATAAATTTAATACAATTTATCCGATTATTTTATTCTGTACTTTATTTCCAGAAAAAATTTTTCTACACTCTATTCTCCATTGATTGATTTTACATAATATATTTATATATTATTATAGTATTGTTCGTCGATTGACTATATACTTTATTAAATATATATATATATATAGAAAACATGAGAAAAACGTTTTGCGAGGGTATGCATATATATATATATACTATTTAATTTAATGTATTAGTACAATCTAATGAAACGGAATCATCGTCTGCTGCGAGATGTTTGTATAATTAATTTGGAATGAATGATAATATTATAATATACCATATACGTACCTATATTATCGTAACACTTCGTTGCTGCAGCGATACGTATAAATATATATATGACTTAGGTATGCTCATAATATTTAGTCACATAGTAATATAATAATTAATAAGGTTTTCCTAAAACGAAAATACTATATATTGAAATTCTGTAGATGTATAAAAAAAAACATTTAGAACGTTTACACATCTGTTTGTATTATAAGACGATAGTAAACACGATTCGTTTTTATTACTAATTGTGTACAAATGTTATGTTATGGAATTTTTTTTTTTTTAATTATTAATTATCTTAATATCTCAAAAACATTTATTATTATATATACCTAAATATACACACTACATACCTATAATAACACCATATTGTAAAATTTCACGAAGACCGGAAAATAATATTATACCTACAAAAAAATGCCTGTAATAAGAATTTAATCCTATTATAATTTATAATATGTCGTGTGTCAATATATGTACATGATGGGCGCCATTAGATGATTGAAGGGATTAGGGGAAAGGCAACCTCCCCCCTGGATAATACCTTCATACTTTACGATGAATTTCTATTGTAATGAGCAGTAAATACAAAAATATTGGTGCCAAACGAAAAAAGTATGGGGATTTGAAAATTCCCCCCCCCTCTCAAATTTCATCTGTGAACACTCATGTGTCGATTCGATTGTTATAAAAATATATGTATATATGTATTATATGATGTATACATATATGATGACATATTGTGGATTAAAAATCCAAAATAATAAATAAGGCTACATAAACGTTAAAAATGAACACTAAATTAATTATAAGTATCGAGTTAATTTGTTTGGTATTAATTTTCAAATCAACTTCACATGATAATGGATAATACAGAATTTACGTTACCTATATTTTAGGTTTTTACTATGACTTATAAGAAATATGTTTTAAATTAAAAATTATTTGAAAAAAAAAAATACCCAATAACTTAAATTTTCGGGAATCTATAATTAATCGGTTTTATTATTCATATATAGAAAAATAAAAATTTTAACTTTTAATAATCTGAAACTGCATATTTTTTTTCATATATACATAACTATAACTTTAATCTTAACAAAATATCGTAAAAAATCAACTTTTAACTCATATTAATTAAATATTTTCTATAATAACTTAATTTAATGAATTAAAAAAAATTGATTCTTGCTTTGCAATCTTGACGTATTGCATATTTAAAATAAAATAATTAAGTCAGAGAATTGAAAATTTATATCAAAATTTACGTTTCTTTTTTTTTTCATTATTCGTGCGTATCTTGTAAATTTTAATTTTGTATTCAACAAAAACCAAATCATGACCACCCGTTTAAACGCATAACAACAGCGAATAAAAATTTTGAAAATCTCCCATCGTATTATTATCAATACTATATATCATTATCTAAAACCTATATAACACACATTAAATATATATTATATTACTATAATATAAATGTACTAGGAATATATTTATTAATCAAATATATTGTTTCCGCGTCTTCGTTTGCATTTTGCAATACATGTATTATATTATGTGTGTGTATAGGTAAAATGGTTTTGTAAAATGTATTGCTTATATACAATTCTTCAATACAAGTATATAATATTACTATTATACTACATCATTTCTTTGTAATTTGTACAACATTTTGTTAAAATATTTACCATCATGTGGAATTAATGTATAAATGAAATGTCTAAATGTCTTACAATGCGATTTTAATGAAATTATAAAAGAAAAAGAAATTTTTTGCTCTAAATCGATGTTTTTATTTTTATTTTTAAATACCTCGTACCTTAAATTATATTATTATCCACAAATTGTGCATGAAAAACTAATAGTGGCATTAATTCTCAGTTCTGTAAATCTATATAGACGTTTTTTAAAAATACGATTGGAAGAACAAATAATAAATAACAACATTGTTTATACATAGTGCTCTACGTAGACGTTTTTTTTTAATTTTATAAAATTGATAATTTAACAAAATGCTTAAATGTAGGTACATAACAATTCAGCTTCAATGGTCACCACAATAACACATATGTGCCTACTAGCTTACATTATTGTAATGTGTCTTACATATTTTCTAAAATATTCTTATTAACAGACATAGGTGCGATGTCACCTATGAAAGTTTTGCCAAATTACTGGGCTCGATGTCAACAAAAATGAAAAATCTTCAAAGAGAAACCTTTTATTTATATCCACCAGCTCTACTATTCACGACGAAAATTACGTAACATTTTTGTTATTTCCAAATCGTTTCGAAATGTCATCACTAGTTGAACAAAATAAAGTTTTTATCTTGAATCACTCCCAATACGGTACCCAAATCCTTATCATCTAACATTGATTACAACGATATTTGTCCACCTCAGATCTATATTCCCATACACATTTTACACGTCAGTTTCAAAGGGCTATGCATAGGCAATTTTTGAAGCCAGAGCAGATTTGTATTATCGTTGTGTGATCAGTAAACCAGAGAGTAAGAACGGGTTCATTATTTTCGGGTTTCGGGTACCGGGTCCGAAAATTGTTTCGAGATTTTCCGGGTTTCGGGTAACGGATCCGAAAACGGTTTCGAGTTTTGCCGGATTTCGGGTACCGGGTCTGAAAACGTTTCGAGATTTTTCAGGTTTCAGGTAACATGTTGGAATTTTTCCGAGTTACCCGGTTTACAACCAGTTTTGACTCCCTGTACTAAACTGTCGTTACTGTGAATGCACCACTGTGTTTTTTGCGTGTTCGCATGCACATATGCATTGTACAAGTCATCGCGATTAAATAAAATAAAATATGTTATTTTATTTTTATAATTTAGATATTAAAGACTATATAGATATAAGTTTTTCATATTATGTTTATTTTCATATAACAAAGGTTTGCAAATTAATAAATTTCCAAAAAATCCCTTTAATCCCCTTCTTTTACAATTTTTAGCTAAGTTATAAAAATTCTACTTCCAACATTCTGTAGTGAAGAATCTACAGAATATTAATATATTTTTAGATTTAAGATCGGAAAATTCAATAATTTTGGTAGGTTTTTAGGTTTAAATCAATGATATAATACATCACTTTTAACCAACTTATCATCATTTAAAAATAAGTTAGGTAATTCTCAATGTGGGCTTGGGGGGTTTAACTTGCAAAGCCTCCAAGTCTTATATCATTTTATGCCAATAATTGTCAATCAAATCTATAATAATAAGTTATCTCTTCACTTTTCAGCACTGAACTTGAATATCACACATTTCTCCCCTATGCTCTCTAGAGTATTACTGTGACACTTACACTGTTCTACGTCTATTACGTCTATCACAACAACTTAATCATTCTATCACTTTTATTGAAAATATATTACTCATTCTATGATAATAATACACCACTTCCATTATTTAATAAAAATGTATCACCTTTTATTTAACAGTTCCAAGCTTTTTTTCATTTAAAATACAAAAATAAAATATGAAAAATCAATAAATTCATTCAGACCATCACTCAACCATTAGCTTTTCGGTCATACCAGGCGGTTTTTTGGCCATATTTATCACTGTGTCAAGTGTGGAGACAGTCATTTTATTGACTTATGCTCCAAATGGAAGAATACTATATATATATATACCTATAGGTTTATATCAATACATACATTTTTATAGGTAAGTTGCGTTTTCAGAAAAAGTATAACCTAATTGTGTCCCAGATAACGAAATGTTCACAGATAAAGATTTTTACAGGTTAGTTACGTCTTTTGTATACAAGTATAACTTACATAACTTAAAGCTTAAAAAACTTTAAGTAACTATAAGTACTTTAGTTTCAATTTTAAGTCTTATTAGTTTTTATTTCACTATATTTACTGTTTTTTCGATAAAGCAGTTGAATAGAGAGATGACGATAAAATATACCCTTGTTGAACTCCTTTGGTAATCTTTGCATTAGCTGTTACTTCTCCTCTTGTAATATCTGCTGATTTATGTTTATACAAATTACGTTTGACATTAAGATCTTGCTGTGTAGGGAATATTGTACTCCAGTTAACGTTGTCAAACGTCTTTTCTAGATCTATGAATCCTAGATATGTCACTTTTTCCTTATCAATCTATTTTTCAACCAGTACATGCATTTTTGATGAATTTTTAATAAAATGTATTAAATAATAATTAGATATATAAATGATTCGCCAATTTTTTGCTTTCTTGAAAAATCGAAATAATAATAGAATTGAATTAAAAAAATATATATTTTATGTTAGGTACACCTTTTTTGATACATTATGAATAAATTAGTATAAATTTGGTTTTTGAAAAAGTTAAATTATCATTATTTTAAATCGAAATGTTATTAATACTACCATTATTGTATAGGTAATTAAAAATATCGGAGAAATGAGACGTAAAGTATCCTAAATTTTTAAATAGGTTACTTACGTCCGATATCTCGGGACACAAGTTATCTGAAGAAAAAAATGAAATAGTAAATATGTTGTTATTTGGACGCACATTTCATCCAAACCTCGTGAGGAGCAAGAATATGACGGAGGGTATACGGCGTATACTAATCACTTCTCAATTTTTTAGTGCATACAGCCAAACTTATTTATTTAATAAGTGGATATACGATTGTACACCTATGTATATTTAACCAATTATTATTTACGGTTTACTGACAAATTCACAGTACTCATTTAAAAAAAAGTTTAGTTTCATTTATTATTTGTTGATCATTACCTGATTAGTGATAACTGATAAGCTTATCGAAAACAAAAATGTATAACAATTTTAGTAGCAACAACATTATGTTCTTTGGTAGACTGGTAGGTATAGTTGGTATCTTCATGAATATTGTATAACTACGATTATTATAAATTATTGTATGTTTTATTCACTTTGGGAACGGTACCTACCGGTTGGTGAAGAGTTTTACGTATTGTATATATTTAACATAAATAAATAATAATAATTAATATGTATTTGATTACACGCTAAAATATGACAAATTGCATGTATTAGAAAAGATCAGTTCAAACTGACTATAATCATTATGTGTATTATCATTTTTCAAAATTTTAAATGCTTGTAGACCATATTTGGTATATTTACACCATACATATACTGAATTTTTAATTTATAAAAATTAACAGTACGCGCATATACTTATATTTTTATGCAATTCTCCCCGCGTTATAATAACTAATTATAAAAGAAATCATTGAAATTCAGAAATGATTAATTAGTGATTACTTATAAAGATGTAAAATATATGAAATAATGGAACTTGTTGGTTATTTTTATATATTTTAATATGTAATTTAATGTAATATTTAATATATTATTATTGATAATGGTTTTTATCAAATAGATATTCACAACCAACAGTCTGAAATATTAAGCTGTAGAGTTAAGTCGTTATCGGTAGTACATTAAATTTTAAACAACTATTTTTATACACTTAAGTATTATTAGGCAAGTAATTTTAACCATCTATTTACAAACATGTTTAATGACAATTAGACAAAAAAGTCTATAATATATTATTTTTTCATTAGAATGTAAGTGTATTTTATTGTATTTAGATTTCAGTATTATATAGGTATTTATTATTTTACATAATAGGTATAGTGTTTTATAATTATTAACAGATTATTTTAAACTATAATACAATTTTAAAGTATTATATATTCTTATTTGGAAAAAAAGATCAACGGTCCTCTCTGTGGTAACTTGAGGAGTGGCTTGAAAGAAAAGCAGTTTAGTACGCTTTTTATTTAATAATTCTATATTTTTATGATAAAAAATAAATATATATTCCCATTCTTCTTATCCCTTATCTATTATCAAAACTTGTCTGCACTCTGGCCAAGGCTTGTTCGTTTTAAAATTTCATTTAAATTTTGCAATATAACGTTGTACGTTAAAATACGTTATCCATTTCCATTTGTATTGTTATAACGTTTTCAAGCCTTATTCCTGGGAATATCACAATTAACCCAACAGTTCGGGAGAGGGGAGGGCTTCAACCCCACCATAATATTAATTTGTATTAAAATGTTTTTAGCTCTCCAAACCCCACCCTATTCGCGACTATGCTCCCCTCCAAAAAAATAAAAAAAAAGTTGCGCCACGCCACTGGGTAGGGGATAAGTCCCTCAAGCTTCAGCGTATAGCCACTAAAAAAATTATAACTATATCACTGGTGAGGAGCTAGCCAAATGCTCCAATATTTGTATTGACAGCCACGCAGAAAATTACAAAGGGTCATCTACAAGAGTTTTACAGGTGAATTACTCCAGCACCACCACCAAAATCTCGAAAATTTTAGGTATCTAAATGTCTTTCTTCTAAAACATCATTTAAGATTTTTCAAAATATCACTCAACAAAGTTTTCGCGCGATGTGTATTGTCGATGTTCTTCTTCTTCTTCTTCTTCTTCATATTATTATTATTATAATTATTACCTAGTGCGATATGCTAATGAGTACAGTGGCGCGACCGTTTCTTATGAAACCGGTTTTTAAAATATCCAATGTATTTGTTTTTTTTTCCGTAAATTTTGAATTGTGATATCATTAATTGTATTATAACCTAACTTAACCTAACGCGGCGAACGCCTTTTATTATTATTTTGTTTGTGGTCATTACACCAAACCACAGAAACAACCTCCTCCTCCCCCAAATGTCTAAACTCTACTTCCTCTTTCCCATTAACACATTTCTTTCTGAGTCCTGACCCTATCTTCCTTGTCCTCATCGTCATCAACGTATTGCCGTCTCGTAAGTTCACGTATACTAAGTGGTATGCAAATAAGGGACACTCGTATCTGGTGGCCTACCCCGATATCGTCAGGCGCGATGCATACTCATGTATATATATTTCCTTTATTCTCGGTCCGTGGTCGAAACCCAGTGGTCCTATTGTTGATATTTCGTATACACAAAGAATACTTCTAATCAATAATCCAAATACCTCCATGACTGTAAATAATAAATCTCCCCAAACATCCTCACCCCATCATTCTTCTTCAAATAGTTCATTTTATTACTGATTTTAAAGCAATAGTTTTTCCACTAATTTCCCTTCTCATGTATTCCTATTTATCTAAGTACATAATATTGTCATTGTATACATATATTAGCAATTATTTACGCAGGCTCATATTCGACCGATCAGCCATTGTCACGCGTGCGTTGCGTAATGCGGCGTGTCAAATGTTCGCGAATTTATTTTCGTGAAATGTGAATATATTATTATTATTATTATTTCTATTATATACCCAGCATATATATATTATATATATATATGTTTGTTTTTTCCATGAACAAAATTTTGACCAAAATGAGTCTTTCCTCCTCTTCATCACAAAATTGCTGATATCCTCTTTTACTGTGAATTGGTTCATCTGTGTCCTCTGGCAAGTGATATTCTTTAATTATAGAAACATGTACATTAGTTGCACAGCAGATACCCTATAGGTATAATTAGGAAAATATGCTTCCGTAATTACCAGTGGCCATCTATACTTAGGTTGAAGTTTAATATACTGGTATATTCGGGTGGACGGTGGCCACTTTATAAATACAATTTCACCTACGGTGTGTAATTGGTTTTGCAAGTTTTACATTATATCTGTTTTCCACTTCTGGTGTTATTACTCAGTTTTGTCTTTCACCTTCTTTTGTAACATTTTAATATCTTCCCATTATTCCATGGGTGTGGCATGGCGTAGGATACAAGTGTTCTCAATCTTTTGACGTCCACACCTCCTTTCAAACTATTGTATGAGTTCACTGTCCACCCCCTCACTACAATAAGATTAAAGTATGTCCATTATTTTGTATATATATATATATATATATAATATATACGTTATAACATACTTTAATGTTTGTTATTGGATTAATATAAATACATCTTCAATGTAGTTTTTTAAATATTTAATGAATTTATTTGAATAAGAAAAAAAATATTATTACAATTTAAAATTAAAATGTATTATTATTAAATATAAGTTAATGAGAGGGTTAAAACCGTTTAGTTTTAATCATTTTTAGAATGTTTGGTGACAACTGTGATAATGCACATCTCAGAACATTGTCCACGTCCAATCGTGCTCGATATTTTGATTTTACATAAGCAAGTGCCGAAAAGCCAGACTCACAGAGGTAGGTGGTGGAAAATTGCACCAATAGCTTCGCAACTTCATTAGCAATTTCTGGATATATAGGAAGATAACACAGCCAAAAATCATAAATAGTCTTATTTGAAAATTCTTCTATTTTTTGGGAATCATTCTTAAAGCTGATGGTTTACTCTTAAAGATAATCTGGAAGTACGTTCACATCAATATTGAATGGATCTAATACTAATTTAAATTTCCAGTTCTCTGTAAAAATATCGGGAAAGTACTTTAAAAATTGTACTTTTAAAGATATCACATGTACTGAAATCAATTCCTTAAACTTATTCTCGATATTTAATATGTGATTTTTGGTATCATCAAGAAGTTCATTAAGTCGTAGAAAATATGAGAAATTAGATTTAATCACACAATGATATTTTTTCTAAAAATGCTTGAATTGTATTATACGACTTAAGAATATTTCTATGTCCTTTTATTTAAGTTTATAGCTAAATTTAAAACATTTAGGAATCCAAAAAATTCTGCCGAATATGCCATATAAAAAATCGTTTTTCATCTGTAAACTTGTTGTATAGATCTAATTTCCTAGCACTCATTAAAAATATTATAATCTCTGACTTTAAACTGAACATCAAGCATATTACCTTTAGACAGCCAACGGACTTCTATGTGATAAAGAAGAGTTTGATTGTCCCACTGTGCAACTCATTACACAAAACATTAATAATTCTAGTATTCAGAGTACTAGGTTTTACACAATTGACAATTTTTATTGCCAAATTCAAAACAGAGTTTAGTGATTCAGGTAGAGTCTTGCAAGCCAAAGCCTAACTATAGTTAGTGCACACTGCACGTTAAGATGATAAAGCCTCGTCAAATCGGCGACGACTGATTTCCACCCCACTACCTCGCCTTACACAAACCATGCTAACTTCGCATACAAAAAAAAACAAAATTTATTGATAATTGTGATTCACCGCGTTATTTGGGGTAACGCTGTATAATTCAAACCTGAGCGTGACAGACGAGTTTTCATCCGTCACCAAGGCTGTTTCTTAACATTCTCAGACTATAGATAGTCGTTTTCATGTTATCATTGAGACCAATGACGCCAAGGTTAGGTTAATTCAGAAAATTCCGTATTTTTACTGATTTTTAATACTATTTACGGATTTACAGAATTTGTATACAATTTACGTATTTTTTTGTATAAATATGCATTTTTTATATTTATGACACAAAAAAAAAGCAATGAACACACTATTTTATACAAATGTATTTATCAACTATTAACTATAAACCATCAGTTGATGGCTAATTTTCAAATAACAATACATTCCTTTATCTTTGATAACATTATTGCTATTATTATTTTAAACACAATATCACATTGGTACTACAAAACTGTAATTTAATCATGGAGGTATAATAACTCAATAAAATTTTGTCGTTTGGGCCGTTTGGCTGCTCACTAAAATGAAAATAGCTAACATATAAATTGATAATAATTAAAAAAAAATTACAAACTTCGGTGTTCAAATTATTACAAAAAAAATAATTTGTTTTTAATTTATCTGTTTTATTTAGATATTTATATTAAGTTATTTATTATTTATATTTTATTCCTTTTTTTTAAATACAATGTCGGACAATGAAGATACTCCTGATACTCCACCTAAAAAATGCAAACGGTATATTCAGTACTATTGAAATTACTAGGAGAAGGAAGATGCTTTTAGGTTGGTTGACATCAAGTAATAAAGGTAAAGAGTATTTTTATTACAAATGTTGTAAATTTAATGGGAAAGGTGGAGGAACGGATATTGCGAAACATATTGTAACACAAAAACATCTTAAACACGTAAAATCAGCGATGAACCAACAAAAATTGACAATTATGCCTAGTGTTAGTGGTTATTTGTCATTAGACTTGCAAACCAAAATGAGCGAAATATTATTATGTACTTTTTCGGCAGAATATAACACTCCATATGATACTATGACACATCTAACGAAACTAATACCGAAAATTTGTCCAGATTCCAAAGTAGCTGAAAAAATAACGTGTAGTAAAATTAAATCAGCATCAATTGTAAAAAATATCATCGACGATACAGATAAAGATAAAATTATAAATATATGAAAAAATAATTATTTTTCTTTAATATGTGACGAGAGTACAGATAGGACCACGACAAAACATATGGCATTAGTTGCTCGTACAGTGGATAATGATTATAACGTGAGTGATTACTTCCTAGCATTATTAATAGTAAAAGAAGGAAGTGCGGAAAAACTTTATAACATTATAAAATGCCCCTGCCACCGTCCACCCCTAAAGCTGCCACTGTTACTCCTTCTCCATATTTATACCTATGTACTTAGGGATTTTGTTGGAAATTTATGGATTTTTCGTGGTAAAATTTAGGATTTATTCAAATAAGAGTTGGCAACACTGATTGAGGCATAAAATTTGTTATCAAATGGGTGAATGTTCAAGAGAATGCTATACACCCAATTTTTAAGGACTTTTGTATAGGTAATTTTTATGAAATTTTAAGAAAAATGAAAATCCGACAATTTGAATATATTAATTATATTTTAAAAGTAATTTAAAAATAGTCTTGTGTCAATACTATATTTTATTGTTGTGTAAATGCGATATTTGTTGAAAAAAATGTTTACACATTTTTAATTTTTAACAACTTGCAAATAATTTAGACAGATGAAATAAAAATCAAATTATAGATAATAAAATTATCTAGCCAATGATCTACTCGATTTTTGTTATATGCATTTTTACACTTTTTATAAACTGTTAAAATATTGATTTATTTTTATTTTTTTAATAGCTCATAAAACATGTAAAAATGTATATATCAAAAATCGGCTAGATCAGTCGCTGCATAATTTTGTTACCTATAATTTGGTTTTTATTTAGTTTTTCTAACATATTTGTAAGTTGATAAAAATTAAAAATTCTAATACAAGTTTTTAATTGAAAATTTGTGGGTATAGAGTCGTCTTAATGTATAAGTATATCTGTATTCTGTAGGTATATATACAGGCATCAATTCATTACACAGTTTATAATACAAAGACGCCTATCTAGTAAATATACATAGGTATCTGTGGTTTCTAACCACTGACACGTTCAAATCATGTACCGCAACGATATGTTTTCATTTCATACAAAGAATTTACCATTTTTATAAATGTAATTATATAAATATAATTTTTATATTTGAAATATTACTACAATTTAATATTATAAATTGTAATAAATTAAATTGGAAGTAGATACTTATTAATATTTAAAACGTGAAAATATGTAAAATTGTACCAAATATAGACGCAACCAAGTACGCAGATTGCGTATAATTAAGTTACCCATCAATCTTAGGGTTTTATTACTTTCTTTTACACTGTGATATGCAGAAACCTAATATACATATCTGCAAATAAAATTGATTTACAAAAGGGGTTTTCGATTTGGTATTCTTCGATGATTAATACCGCAACCTAACATGAACATTGGTAAATCAAATTGCTACTAAGGGGGTTGAAAGCGGTCAGTTTCTAAGGAGTTTTGTATAGGCAGTTTAAGATACGCAAGTATATTATCCGTGTTAGTGGGTGTGTAATAAATAATAATAAATGATTGTTAGTGTGTGTAACTTCCCGGAATATCTATTATCGCTTTTTATCTGTAAAACGGACCTATCTACCTACGAATACAATTATTTATTACTATAGATATTAATGTTGTCATTTTATAATAATCACCAACTTATTTGACATTTTACATTGCGGCAGCACCCGCGCGGAGTAAATGAACTGCGTTCGTCACCGCTACAACCGCAGAAGGCCGTGACTGTATATTATATACTTAAGTTTTATTTTGGGTACCAAAAGTTTATAATGAATTGTACCCGTTTATTATTATTATTATTATTATGATTCGATATCTGTTATTGCTATGTTTTTGCGCATGATTATAGTATAAATATATTATAGGAGGTATATTATTAATAATATCCATGCTCAATATTAATAATAGCCAAGTCAAATTGGGAAAAATTAGGGACAAACTGAATTTTTGTATACACCTTAATAATATCATTATAAATAACATGTAAAATGAACCCATTGATATCACTTCAAATGTTAATCGAGGTCATAGGTCACGAAAATAGCCTTTTCGAAAATATCTTATTTTATATTTGTTATACAACAAGAAGTTTTGTATAAAATTAGTAGAAGCGATAATTATCTACAAAAAAGTTTATATATTATATATTTCGTGTTATAGTGATTGTTTTTGCAGTATACAACTTGCTAAATGTCCATTTTTTTTTTAAATATGATTTTTTATTAAAAAAGTAGACTATTTTGTAAAAATCTTATTTTTTATTCGCCGTAAAACAAAAAGTTCAATAATAAAAATTGTAGAGCAAAGGACTTTCTATAAAATGGTGTATTTTTTTTTACCGTTTAATGGAGAATCTGTAAATCGTACATTTTTTGTTTACTCTGAAAGTAAGGGTAGCATATACTGTGCACCATGTCGATTATTTGGTGGTCTGAATACTTCCAATATATTTTCTAAATTTGGATTTTGTGATTGGAAAAAAGGCGATCAAAAATTAAGTGGTCATGAAAATTCAATAAATCACAAGTCTTGTGTTCTAAAGATGAAAAAGAGAGGAAGTGAAGTAGGGCGAATTGACCATCAACTCATTTTACAAGTCCAAACAGAAACAAATTACTGGAAAGAAGTTTTAACCAGAGTTGTAGCTGTAGTGAAGTCATTAAGTTCTCGAGGACTAGCAATGAGAGGGCACGACGATAAATTTGGGTCAACTCACAGTGGTAACTTTGTTATGGGCTTAGAACTCATTGCTGAGTTTGATCCATTCCTTAAAAATCATATATCAAAATTTGGAAACAAGGGGAAAGGAACAACATCATATTTATCTTTTACAGTATTTGAACAGTTTATAGAAATTATGGGTGAAAAACTAAAGAAAACAATTGTTAATGAGATAAAAAATGCAAAGTATTTCTCAATCATTGTTGATTCAACACCGGATATTTCTCATACAGACCAACTAGCATTTATTTTTAGATATGTAGCAAATAATGGTGAACCAGTTGAACGATTTTTGCAATTTTTGGGTAACCCAGGACACAAATCTAAGGATTTAGCAGATGCTGTTTTTATGGTTTTGGAAGAAAATGAAATAGATATTAATAACTGTCGTGGACAGTCTTATGATAACGCTTCCAACATGTCGGGAATATATTCTGGACTCCAAGCATCAAAGAAGCATGTCTCCATGCTGTTTACGTTCCATGTGCAGCACATTCATTGAACCTAGTTGGTGAATGTGCTGCTAATTGCTGTACATATGCTAATGAATTTTTCAATTTTCTTCAGAATATTTATTCTTTTTTTTTTGCATCTACCTATCGTTGGGACATGTTAGATCAATGTTTATCTAAACCTGAAAATGTAACTGTCAAAAGATTATCTGATACCCGATGGGCGGCTAGATATGAGGCTTGTTTAAGTTTATCACGTAATTGGAATGAAATTTTGAAGGCGTTAAATATTTTCATTAACAATCCAACTGAAAATTCCAAAACTAAATGTGAGTGTAAAGGACTGTTGAAGAAGATGATGAGTTTAGAAATGGGTATTCTGGTATCAGTATGGAATGATATTTTAGAGAGGTTTAATATTATAAGTAAGAAATTGCAGAATGTTCATATTGATTTGGCTATTGTCATAACCCTATATAAATCATTAATAAATTATATAATAGATTTAAGAAACAGCTTTTCACATTATGAAAAACTTGGCATGGATAAAACTGGAATTATAGAATATAAAGTTTCCCGTACAAAAAAAAGAAAAATACCTTTTGATGAATCATCTCAAGGTGATACAGAATTTGTAGGTAAAAAATCATTTAAAATAAATACTTTTTTTATCATACTAGATTCTTTACATACAGAGTTAAGAAAGCGTATAAATTCTTATGAAAAAATTAATACTTCATTTGGATTTTTGTTCAACATTACTGAGTTGTCAGTCTTAGAAGTAAGACAAAAAGCTGGAGAGTTACAAAAACAATATCCTCAAGATCTGGATATATCTTTTATGAATGAATG